>CAEGAF010138323.1:0-10238 GCA_903067075.1 Micropoecilia bifurca
AGACGCCGTTTGGAAAGAGGCAACCTAATCTAGGGCCTCATAACACAAGAACAGCTGGTCTGAGCATCTTATAGCAGCAGTGGCTGCAATGTATGCCACTAATGGCCTCACTGGGTACAGCAATTCAGAACTATCACCGGCTTCCCCTGACGTAGGTTGAAAACGCACCAATCTCAATGGTTGGTTACAAGGGGAATGAGAAAAACACTTTAGGGACAAACACCAGGTTTGGCCACAAGGCATCACCAGGACCATCTGAACTCCATTGGAGACATGATGGGCTGATAGAGGTACATAGCACTCTTAGCTGAGACAATAACCAACAAAAAGGCAGTCTTGCACGACAACCACTTGAGGTCCACCTAAATTAAGGCTCAAATGGAGGGTGGCATAGAGCCCTGAGGACCCAGGACAGGTCCCAGACAGGGGCTCGCCCAATCAGTGGCAGGTGCAGTCTACGAGCACCATACACACAAAAAGGGAAACCAGATCATGAGTCCCCATTGTACAGCCATCAAGGTCAGCATGACCAGATGATATAGCCACTATATACTTAAGTGTCGAAGGAGAGCGGCCCTTCTCAAGAAGAGACTGAAAAGACTCCAAAAGAGTGTGTACCACACTGTCGATTGGATCATCAATATGGGCAGAACACCCAAAGGAAAACAGATGCCATCTGTTTCCATATTCCTGACGAGTTGAGGTGCCTGACGGAACCCGAATACCCAGTCCGCTGCTATTAAAGCCACCTAGTGGCCACGCCCACAGTTGGAGGCGATGAGAACCAGAATGCCATATCCAACACCCCAACTGAGACAGTAAATTCCTCCTGGTTGGAAGACACAATGGAAGCTTGTGACCCAGATTCTATAGAAGTGGGAAGAATGGCCGTGCCGGCCAATCCTTTGGCCCTCCTCGAGAACTCTCTGGAGAGTCGGCCAAATCAAGGCAGACTCTCCAGTCGACTGGATTTGGCCGACTCCTATATGGAAAGGCATATAGGAGGACCCTGGGTCAAGGATGGCCAAGGCATCCTGGACCAGTGCACCTGTGGCCCCTGTAAGGAGAAACCATAGACAACAAAGGGTCAACTGTGGCAAACAGGTTGACCTCTGCCTCATCGAAGAGGTCCCAGTTCAGGTGTACTATGTCACCATGGAGGGACCACACTCCCGGAGCTGCAAGGGGCGCAGTGACAGCAGGCCAAGGGTACAACCCGAGCAACCATGTTAGTTTGCTCAGCAGTTGCAGGAAGGCGACGCAAGGAAGCTGCCTGTCCAGCCTGAATCAACACAGCTGGAGAATGTCGTTCCAGGGTTTCCCCCAGTGTATTATAACCATGGCGGCCCGCCATGCTTTGCTAGCCCTGCCACCAGGCTTAGCGTTTCAGCTGTTTGGGATTCCCCTCGGTAATTTCCCCTCAGAAAGCAGGTGGAGAATCCGCGCTTTCTGATTTGCTAGCCCCGCCGCCAGGCTAAGCGTTGCGCTGTTTCAGCTGTTTGGGATTCACCGGTAATTTCCCCTCAGAAAGCAAAGAAGGTGCAAAGTCCGCGCTTTCTGATTGGCTGCCTGTCACATTCAGCGTTCGCGCGCACCCCCCACATCCCCCTCAACAGAATTGTAGGACTCACTACGGATCGCGCGCGTAGCCAAACGGGAGTGCATGGAGCTGCCAGTGTCGACCCCGATAGGCAAACCTGAAAAAAGCGGCGATGTTCCGCCGTGATAGGTACATGAAAGAACACATTCGTAAGGTCGAATGATGCAAGCCATTCACCCTTTGTAACAGCCTGAAGAACCACTGCTGTCGTGAGCACGAGAAACGGCAGATCCTTCAATACTGTCGAGTCCCCTGATATCCACAATGAGACAAAATCCGCCTGTTATTTTCGGCAGGAGGAAATACATTGATTATTAGCCTCTGGGTTGTCGTAGAGGATCCACTGCCTCGATTGCACCCTCGGCCAGGAGGGCCCTGGCCCAGGGCTCGAGCTTTCACCGGGTCGGTGATGATGGTCAGCCTGACCCAACGTGAGACATGAAGCCACTACCAGAACTGTAGCCAGTAACCATGGGTCACCACCCATGGATCTACAGCAAGACCAACCCAGTAACTAAGCTGCTGATATAAAAAAAAACATCTGATGGCTGGTCTGGCAGCCTCACTTCCGCTGCCCACAGAGCCTGGGGTCGTGGGAAGGCGGCGGCCAAGGTCTGGCCGGGGTGCGCCTGGTCGGTTGGTGGACCGGCTCACAAAAGTCCCTGCTGGGTCTCAGCTGCACATCACAAGTGTAAGACCCACCAGGCCGAGCAGCTGAAAGCTGGGGCCAGCTGATGGGCACCTCCGATTATGAGAAGGAGGGGACCTACCCCTGCCGAGGCCTGATAGTTGTAGTCTAGTCCGCCGCACAGAAAGGGCAACTATGAAGTATGCCCAGAAATTGCCAAGGCGGGCGGCATGTGCTCCGGGAGTCCGAGTTGCAGAGGAAGCCATCTGTAATACGGCATTGAGTCCGCGGGCAACAAACATCCTCACGCAGGGCTTCATCCAGAGACACAATGAGCAAGGCAACCACAGGTTCGACCGTAGTCATGTGATCCAAGCCTGTCTGGTCCAGCTCATGCATAGCTGCCAACACTTGACCATCGGTGGAAAGATGCGAAAAGACTCTAGGGTCCCACCGACAAGCATGCAACTCCCTGAGGTAATCCTCCTTAGGAGGAGCCAGAAATTGTGGCCTCAGTTCTGCGCTTAAGAGTTCCTAGCAGTGGCCACCTGACTAGAAGGCAGAAGGTCATTCACATACATAGGGTGTGACTGGGTCAGTCAAGCCACATTCACCGCATGGGGCATGTAGCTGCAGTTGTGTCACAGGTGTGATTCTGTTGATATTATTGCTCGAACTGCGCGAAGAGAACATTCACCGCCCTCTGGCGGTCAGTAGGGATGAAATAGAACTCAGTGTTTCTCAACCTTTCACTGTTTGCTAACGACTGAGCTCTGCAACATTAAAACATGGAACTACATTAATCATAAAACATGGATAGAACTGTAACTACATTAATTCATTCATTCATACATTCATTCTTCAGTGTTTCTGTGGGTTTCTGGTGGTGCAGCTCTGTGCTGCCTTCAGGATAATGGGACATCAGAGAATCATTCCTAAAACTTCACCCACATGGCATTTAATTTGCAAACCAGAGCTTTCAGTGGAAAAACTAAAGATCCTTTTAATGCCATACAAATATGAGACAGAAACATGGATTATATCTTTACATAGACCTATTGATTATAGATTAATAGTTTTACTGGACAGAAATTACAAAGAACAAATCTGGTTCTTAATCAAATCCTAATGAGTCAAATTGTATTTACTTTAGTTTCTTACTTTATTCTTGCATTTTGGTCTTCATTCATTTCTATTTAGTTTCCTTTGATTAGTATTATCCTCTCTTTATTTATTGCTGTGTCCACTCTAGTTTCTTTCCTGTTGCTACATTTATTTTATCGTTTATTGACCATCAATAATCTTCACTCATCACCTGCTGCGCTGCCTAATCGTCATGTTTCACATCATGTGTTGATTTTTCACTGTTCAGCGTCAGATTCTCTGTTTTTATGCCATAATTCCCATCTAGTTCGTCGCTCAGTTATGTCCCGCTTCTCCTGTTTCAGAGTTTTGCGCAATGTGAACGTCATTTTTTTTACCCCTAAGGTGCCGGGCGGTCGGGAAGCGTATCAATGGAGAAAAGACAGACTGTCATAAACCTTTTAAAACAACGGAAACAATTTCTGCATTCTGATTGTTGAAATTTAAAAGTGCTGTGTTGTTCTATCCCTCCGTTTCATACCGCTAATGTAACTGATGGTCTGAAAGCATCTGTGGCTCATTTCATTCTGACTGAAAAGAAAACAGGCTGGTCAGCAGATGGATCCACCAGGTTTAGTTCTGAAGGTCCATCATCAGTTGATTCAGGTGAGCCGCTACCTGAGGAGCTCTGATGGAGAACATCTGAAGGGTTCAGAGGGATGATTGATCTCAGATCAGATTGATCTGATGGTTGATCAGCTTTAGATTCATCCAGACTTATCATCCTGGATCTGAGCAGAACTTGGAGCTGGAGCCCAGCGGTACCGGTACCAGTCCAGCTGCAGCCAGAGGAGCCGCCGCTTTGTGAAGGCGCCTTCTGGACAGAAACATTTCTGTAAATGTAGCTGCTGCTTCCTGTCTGGAGGACAAACGTCCACATTCAGAGCCTCTCAGGTCTGTATTCCGGCCGGACGCTCTGCGGCTGCAGCAGGTCCGACCCAGACAGCTTTACTTTATTCTTTTCTTTCTTTAAAATGTATTCTCATTTTTATGAGGGGACCTTATGTGACCTGAAAACACCTTCTAAATAAAATATATGGTATTTTATTTATTTGTGCATGGAGTAGTATAAATATTACAAATACTATCCTCGTACAAACGGGGCGTTGCCATGGTTACTACTTCACCTAGTGGCAGACTTCCAGGTATTTATACTAACTTGCATTAATAGGCGACAGGTGGAGCAGCAGCTGCTGTTTCTCCTAAATTGGGATTTATAAAGGCTTTATACATCCAGTTTTTTTTGCGCGCTGCACTTTTCTACATTTGTCCGTACGCCTAGTGGCCTCCATACATAAAACTGTGCACTTTTTTATGCATGAGGCCCCTGGAACTGGGTGGCTAATGGGATCCAGACCCATTTAAACTCAGGTAAAAAGGAAATATTTAAAGTCCCAAAATTTAAATCCAAGACAAAGATGATAATCATAAGCCGGAGTGAAACTGGTTTACAGTCCTGATTTAAGAGAACCAGCAAGTTCTGAACATCTCAGGTTTTCAGGCCGTTTGTTCTAGCGAAGCAGAATGTTTGGTTCTGAACCAGAAAGCAGCTGGGCCAGAAGAACTGCCATGTACAGCTGGAGGCGGGCTCAGCTGGAGCAGCAAGCTTCTGATTGGTTCAATTTAAATCCTCACTCTCAGCTTGAGGCTGGTCAACTGCTACTGGAACCAACTGCCTGACAACTTGAAGCCATCATGTCTGGGTACGCTTATTTACCACTTTCATGCTCCACAGAGGAGAGTCAGGTGGGCGGGGCTTAGGGCTCCAACCTCCCTCCCCCGTGGAATCCTGGGAGGATGAGGGAGGGCTCGGCGCCCTGCGGCTGCTGCACCACGAACCCTGAGTCATGCAGAGGGTAGGAGGGCAAGAGTGAGAGGAGGGTGGAGGGGGACAAAATGCAGCAACATAAATGCAACAGCCACAAATAAAAAACAGCCTAGTCAAGATGTGAGATGTTTCCATGACAACCACATGCAGCTCTGCTCAAACATTCAGAAAGTTTAAATAGCAACATGCTAACCGGCTGCAGCCACAAAGAATCAGCATGCACCAGATCAGAGGCTCAGGCCTGATGGGTTCCGACCCGCCGGGGAGGAGGATCCATCCCGACAGGCAAGAAGCCCGACGGGCGGGATGCTCCAGCCCACCAGGCGAGGCTCTGGGTCTCCACGAGCTTCTGAGCTAGGCTGCTGATCGGACCGGACCTGTGGTACCTGCCGGGACCGCACCCTGCCAGGGGAGAACTTCCTCTTGGAGATGGCGGGCTTTCCCATGCCAATCTTTGGGGTCAGTAGGAACACGGCAGTGGGCGGAGCCTAGGGACATGAAGTGAGATCAGCCAGTGGAGACTACAGGAGATGTTAGTAGCCCAGCCGGAGTCTTACCTGGGAAGGGGGCGGAGTCTCTATGGAGGATGGAGGAGTTGGTGGAGTCAGAGGTGGAGGAGTGACCGGGGACCGGGCAGGTGAGGTCTCGGGAGACGCCTCTGTGGAAAACGGAGACTGCCGTAGACGGATGGACAGGTCGTCTGAGGGGCGGGACCAGGAAGGCAGGGGCCTTAGGCTCCGCCACTTTCCTCTGCGGGAGCTGGGAGGTGTGGCTGAGGTCATCAGCTCCATCACTTCCATATCCAAGGATTGGTCCAGATCCAGAATGGGGCCATCTGAGGTCT
Source organism: Micropoecilia bifurca (assembly GCA_903067075.1). Classification (NCBI taxonomy): domain Eukaryota; kingdom Metazoa; phylum Chordata; class Actinopteri; order Cyprinodontiformes; family Poeciliidae; genus Micropoecilia; species Micropoecilia bifurca. The sequence goes on from CAEGAF010138323.1 coordinate 6,044, forward strand.
CCTCCTCATCTGGTCCTGCCTCCTCATCTCTGATTGGCTGGTGTCTCTCTGCCGTCCCTATCTCCTGCTTCTCTGAAGGCTCGCAGTGGGACTGTTGTCCATCTTTGGTTGATTCTGTTGCCATGGCAACAAGTTTATTCAGGCTCTGTGATTGGCTGTGCTCTTCCTCCATATTCCTCCCCTCAGCCAATGGAGGATGGTCTTCTCTCGGGGCTGTGCCCTGAGGGCGAGGACAGGAGGACAGGGAGACTGATGGAAAGGAAACAACAGAAACAAGAACCAGAACCAATTAGAACTCAACCCTTGACCGACAGCACAACCCAAATTTGACCATAGGAACTGATCTGGACCATTGGATCCAGTGTAAACCAGTCTCGTCTGCTGAAGAGAGATGATGTCAGCACAACTTGGGTTCTCACCTGAAGGACAGACCGGACCCAGTGTTGGGCTACTCTCATCATCATCTCCTTGTGCCTCAGTCATCTCAGCAGGATCGTCCTCATCTTCTGGACTCTCCATTGCCACTTCTCCTTGCTCTTCCTCAGCGCTCCTCTGCTCTGCTGCAGGAACAACACCAGTTTAGAAAACAGACTGATGTCCCATCAGAGCTGGACTCTCCATGATACTCACCTCCAGCAGGTCCACAACCATGTCCAGAACTAGGTCGTTCAGGAATAAGGCTAAAGTTCACACCAGAACCACCACAATCAAGATCAGGCTCAGAGCAAGCTACTGGCTGAACATGACTACCTTGATCAAGATTGAACGGTAGCTGTCCAGGACCAGGACCAACATCAGAATCAGACTCTGGAGGCAATGAACCAATGGTACTCCTGTCAGAACTTGGCTTCAACTCCACAGGATGTGGTCTGGGGCCAGCTTGAGGACTTTCTGAACCCTCTGCCCCAAGGACAGAACATTCTTGTGATGTTCTGACAAAGCTACATGGAGCCTGAAGTGTTGAAGTCAATACTTCAGATGGAGGGCTAACCTGTGGGTGGACAGAGCCTGAAGGACTAGCAAGGCTTTGAGTAGACTGAGCAGGGTCACCAGGTCTCTGGGACCCTTCATTGGGTTCTGCTGTTTGGACAGCACCAGCATCCAGAACAGAGTAAGAGGGAACAGCAGCACTTTGGATGGAATGATCAACAGCCCCGGCCCAATCTGACAGAGAGTCCGGGCTGTAGGGAGCTTGACGAAGGTCGGGACTGGTTCCAGGGTTGGACATGGGTTTGTGGGGCACTGTCCCATCCAGAGCTGGACTCTGAAGTGGGCTGACGGGTGTTTGTACTAAACAAACAGTATTAGCTTGACCAACATGACTAGTCCTTGGAGAGACACCATTTGTAGGATTACTGGTCAGACTGTTGGCAACAGAACTGCTAGCTGACAGAGTATGGGCAGAAGATGTCATTGCAGAGCTGTGGACTTGTGTGGGGCCAAAGTCAGTAAGGGCCTCAGAATGGACCGGTCTTTCCGGGTGGAGCTCTATATCCTTACCCTGACCAGAAATGGAGTCACCAGGTTGAGCCTGTTGTGCTTCAATTAATGATGGAGACTCTGGGCCATCTTGCTGTGTTGTGGACCTTGCTGGTATGAAGCCAGCTGACTGTGTTGTGTGGTGAGTCTCTATTGGCAAGACTTTGAGACAAAAGGCAGGGTTTGTAGGCATTGTAGGCACGGGCTCAGCTTGTTGGGAACTATCACTTGTGCATGGTGACAGACTTTTGTAAGGACTATGGTTTACCTTTGTGTCCTGGACACAAGGTGAGTAAGTTAGGCTACTGTGTTCAAGAGAAGTGCTACTGTTATCAAGGCTTTCTGGCACCTGTAGGGTAGGGATGTGAGGCTGGTAGTTCTCAACAGATTGCACTGTAGAGGAGTCATGGGTGAACTCTATACCTTCCAGATTCAGTCCACCAGAGTCAATACTTTGCCTGACCATCTTGTAGTGAGATGGACTTGCAGGTTGTGAAGAACTGTGGGGTCTAGGTTTCTCCAGTAGAGGGTGAGGGCTACAAGGAGCTGAATAGGATCCAAGTGCCATCTTGGTAGATGTACCAGATATCTGTGGTGATTTAGGGTTCAGACTACAGAGATTCTGTGGAAGGCCTGAGCCAGTGATTGCGTGGTCCAGTGTTCTGGGAGTTTGCGGATAAGATGTACTAGTTTCCAATTTATGGTTGGGCGGGGAGTTCATGATGCTTATTGGACTCCATGGTCTCTGTAGCGGTGGCTCGGGGTCCAGATGGTATCCTTGTTGAAGCCTGGTAGGACTCAGCCCTGATGTACTCAGACTCCGTGGCTGAGGGTTATTAACCAGATTTTCCTGCAGAGGTCGAGTACCCAGTTGGTCCTCTGTGAAGTCCGGTTCAGAAGGACAGTTCAAACTGAGCTTGGAAGAACTCTGAAGAACCTTTACAGGGGAACTTTTGGTTGGACTAGGACAAGAGGACACTGGCCCAAACTCAAATCCTGTTGGACTATCCTGACACTGAGGAGGCCTTTCGGGTTCAAGTTGGTGTGGCAGGGCACTTTCCTGGTTTTCTGACTGACAGTGTGGTGATGAGCAAGGTGACTGTTGGTCAATGGAAGCAGGGTGAGATAATGTTGAGCTCGACATACAATGTGTTGGCCTGAAGCTGTCCTGGTGATCTCTATCACTACTTTCTTGGAGATGTGGTAGTTCAGCAGAACTTGAATGGATCTCTTTAGGCAACAAAGTTGCCATTTCTGAGAACTTTACGAGGTTTAATTCAGGACTGTCTTCTGTCCGTTCAAGAGATGGTGGATGACCTTGTATGATATTTTTAGGAGCTGTAAAAAGACTTTGGAGATCGGCCTCTGGACAGGGAACCAAACCATCACCCGAGTTCTTCAGAGAATGTTCTTGAATCTGGCAAGTTTCCCCAGTAGACAGAGCAGAACCTTTTAGTAATGGTACTGGACTTGTACACATGTGGCTAAGGGCTGGACCAGATTGATTGGTGCCTTCTGGAGTTGGAGAAGGAGTTTCATATTTCTCACCAGGAGACTCCACATATGGTTGCTGAGACTTTAGGGGAGACATTGGAGGAATATGCTGATCAGAAGAAAGCAGCAGACTTTGATGGGTTGTCTGTAGAGAGGGTGAGAAAGTCTCTTTTAAAGATGGTCCCTGGTTGTTTTTGGTCTCCACTGAAGAAGCCTGCTGGACCTGACCAGTAACCTTCTCATCTGTTGATGGAACAAAGTTTCTATGGGGTTGAGTCTTCTTTAGAGATGGTAGAAGACTGTTATGGGTCTCTTCTAGAGACGATGCATCATTTTTATCAGGATCTTGTACAAGGGATAAGGGACTTTGATGGATCTGCTCTGGAGATGGTCCAATATTTGGATGGCTGTCCTCTAGAATTGGTGTAGGAAGTGTAGAAGTCTGAGGAAAATCATCTGCTGGTACTGCAACACTCCAATGGGCCTCCTGTTGAGGTACTGAAGGGCTCTGAGACAGGATGAGTGGAAGATGAATTAGGACAGTGCTTGAGTTCTCAACTACGTCATTCTTAAGGGGCTCCTCTGTAGTGGAGGAAGGACTTTCAGCCATCTTTACAGAAAATTCACCAGATACTTCAGCCTCTTCTGGTAAGAGTTGATTGATCCCTGCTGAAAGGGCTGCAGAACTCTGATAGGTCCCCTCATAACTCTGATGTACCACTGAAGGAGATAAAGAACTCTGATGGGTCTCGGTTGAGAGTGTTGATGATGGACTCTGATGGGTCTCGGCAGGAGTTCTTACAGGACTGTCATGGGTCATGACTGGAGCTGTCAATGGACTCTCATGGGTCTCAGAAGAAGATGATGCAGGAATCTGAGGGGTCTCACTTGGAGGCATAGTAGGAATCTTATGTCTCTCCTCTGGAGGTGTTGATGGACTCATCTGGGTCTCGGTAGAAGATGAACCAGTACTCAGAATCTCAACAAGAACTTTATGGGAGTTGGCTGGAGGAGACGCAGGGCTTCGGTGAGACTCGGCTGGAGGTGACTCAGGATTCTGGTGAGACTCGGCTGGAGGGGACTCAGGATTCTGGTGAGACTCGGCTGGAGGAGACGCAGGATTCTGGTGAGACTCGGCTGGAGGGGACTCAGGATTCTGGTGAGACTCGGCTGGAGGGGACTCAGGATTCTGGTGAGACTCGGCTGGAGGAGACGCAGGATT
>CAEGAF010138341.1:0-11665 GCA_903067075.1 Micropoecilia bifurca
CACACACACACACACACACACACACACACACACACACACACACACACACACACACACACACACACACACACACACACGAACCCGTCTCCACATCCTCTGCTTCGTCTCCACATCCCACCGATTCTCGCACACAGGGGGAGATTCAGCAACCCGGTTGCCATGGAGACCAGGCCGAGTGTACCAGCCGGCTCTGCCGTCGGTTGATTGTGGCTGTGGCGCCGCCTGTGTGTACGCGGCGGGGCGAGCGCGCGCCGGCGTGGGCGTGTGTGAGACTGTAAAGCCTATACTGTGCTCTCCGTTGCTATGTGAGGCTATATTTACAAAATCCTTTATGTTGCCTTGAAAGGGTGTTGTTGCTTTTTATTGTTTTTGTCTGGCGATTTTGAGCAAACTGGTTGTGTGTTTAAAAAAAAAAGTGTCATACATTTTGAAAATGCAATGCAGCAGCAAGAGAAATAAAATAGAGGATGTGCTGATTACACACATCATCTAGAGTATGTTTAATCATTGTAAGATAAATACTATCGTCTTCTCTGCTCTGAGTTAATGAAGGACACGGCAGTGGGAAGGGCAGCGTGTGCAGGCGAGAAGGCTGCTAACCTTTAGAAACCACAGGAGACTTCAGCTCCCTCTGTTCACCGACAGTGATGGGATCTTTTTTTATTTATTTTCTAAAGCAGCACCAGAACCAAACAGTTAAATGTCATACAGCAAAGAGCACATCAGTTCCTCTCTGAAATGAAGAGGTCAGACAGAAAAGGAGAGGCTCGTTTAGCTATGACACCACACGGCTTTCAGAAATGTCATGTCCGGACACAGAAGGCTGCACGGGTCATGATGGGAGTGTGATGCTTTACTCCTGCCTTCCTGTGGTGGGAATGTATTACTGTTTGCACAGAACACATTGATAACGGAACCAAAACACCTGCAGAAGTGATCATTCTGGATTAGATCCAGGATCTAATATCTAATATTAGTGTCAGAAATGTCCAAAGAGCGGCCTGGAGGCCATTTGTGATCAGAATTCAAGAATAGCCTAAATTTGGTTAGCCAGTTCAGACAGCAGATACAGATTTAAAACCGATGTCAGGATGCAGTCTTTCGAAAAAGACAGAAAATTTAAGATACTGAAGTGGAAAATGTTTGCTTTTTATTTGATTTGATTTATTCTAAAAACAACCATTTTTACTAAAATTCAGACCAGGACACCCCTATTTAATAAAATATTCAAAATAATGCAAGAGTGAGCCATGTACTGTTCTTGTTACCAAAAACACAAACAAAAAATGTAGAAAAATATGATCAACCTGAAAACATTAGCATATGGTTTGTTGTTTATTTTTTATCTGGCAAGCCTGCGAAGCATTATTTTTTTTGCTGCTGATTTCTCCTGCCATCATGTTTAGTTTCAGGTACAAATTATGATTAAAAACCTACTACTTCAATAGACTCAGAACAAAAACTGCAACATTTGTTACATTTTCAGCAGCTGTGCTTTACTACTGTGTCAAACAAGCCAAATAATTAAAATAAAACCTGTTCCCCTCCTCGCCTGTGGAGGCGCTGCATCAGGAACCACTGCACTAAACGACATAAAAACCTCAGAAGAAGACACTTCCTTCTTTACAAAATATAAACAAAAATGGATTTTTCTTTTGCCTTTTCTCTTTCCCGTGTTTGTTTAGGTTATTTTTACCCAGAATACAACCATGTAGGGACAAAACAACCAGCACATCACCCCAGTTTTAAACTCTGTACCCTTCCTGTAGTTCAGAGAATAGACTTTACGATACATCTGAGTGGCTTAGCACAAAAATACATTAAAAACCTGTTAAAGAACTCAGCAGAAAAGAGATGAAAGTTGCCCATATTTAAATTAAATCGCTGACTTTTTGGCTTTAGAAGCCCCTTCTTTAATTATGTTAAATTTAAGGCGTCCTACTTAAGGAGTAGGGCAGAGAGTAAGGAGATTATGTGTGAAACGTTACCTGTCGGACAAAGCTGTTAGAGGTGGTGTCAGAAGAGGTGCTCCCATCTGAGCGCTTAAATCGGCTCTTCCTCTTGGCGTACTTTCCCTGAAAAGATCGAGGAAAAAAAAATTTGAATCATCCATCAGTCTCATAATTAACTTGACACATTTCTGAGAAACCCTTGTTTCCGGGGAGCTTGATGGCCATTAACATTTGGAAGAGCATTTGTAAAAAGCCTCTGAAAAACGATCAGGCAGTCAGATGGAGCCAAGAGATGAAGCGGCAAGAGTCCCAGACCACAGAGGAAGTCAACCAAAGAAAATGTGCCCATAGCCTTCATGACTCGCCATCTATTACTCGCCATTTTTCATGCGATTCAAACTGTAATCTGATTGGTGGACCTCTGGCAGATGGCCTTTCCGGGTTAGGCTGAGGCCACACATCCCCAGCTCATATTGTCATGGTTACACAATACAGACTAATCATATTTGTGGACAATTAGGGAGCCGCCTATTTAAGCATGAAAAGAGGACAGCTGGTGAAGAACAAACACAATGGATCAATACAGCAACAGCAAGCGCACTTCATCCAGGTACGGCTTTATTTCCTCCCCGGTGGGTTCATGTTTCAGCGGTAGAGCATTTGACTGCAGATCAAGAGGTCTCTGGTTCAAATCCGGATGCCCCCTGCCTCTCCAGCTCTGAGCCATAAGGTGTATTACACACGAAACAGCATGACAGGAGTACATTTTATCTTGTTTACACAAATCTCATGCACCTAAAATGAGTCATGCACAAACGCAATGCATTAAAATAACCAGCCTACAGTGCATTTTAGCAGAAACTATTCATAACGGGGGCCTCGCATATTTTTTTCTTCACAGGCAAATTCTTAACGTAAGCTTCGTTTGGTTTATTACTCACACCCTGAGAGGCAATTATATTCATGCACAACTGAATGCGCACACTTTCTTACAGTAACCCAGTCATCCTTTCAGATCTCCTACACACATACATAACACACGCAATGAGCAACTGCCTCAAAAGTCCCCTGTGCTTGACTTGCGGATTACACAGAGGCAGATTTAACAAGGAACCCGTAATAAGTGACCTGCGCCGGTGTTTTGTCATCACAGTCACACAGTGTCCAATCTGCATAGAGGAGGCTGTCACAGCGCCTTAAAGCAAACACGTTGGGTCAGGAGGTTTCCACAGGGAGCAGATATGAGGGAAACACATTAAGTGAATTTATCTCCAACCTTCTGTTGAACTACAAATTATGTTTTTTATATAGAAAGGAGGAATCGAAAGCTGCTTCTAAGGAATTTTTTAGTAACTCCAGCACTTCTGCCACATTTTATAATGTTACAGACTTATTCCAAAACCAATTTGATCTTTGTTTTTCTTTTCTTAAAAAGCTAAGTTTGGAAGTATCTTTTTTAAAGATACTTGCTGCCAAAGCAAAGGAATATGTAAGAAAATGTGATTTTTTTTTTTCTAAGTCCAATAAATTAGCAAAAAACTCAATAATTTAGTTTGACATTCTGATAATGGAACATTTCCATGTCGGATTTTGAGAAAAGATATTAATTTAACACAATTTGGAATGAGGTTGAAACATAAAATGTGGAGAAAGTGAAACGTGAATATATTCTGGATCATGATTTGGGTCAATGTGGGTTTATTGTGAATATTTTATGTTTACTTCCATATGGAAAGGTTAAAAATAACCTGCCGGTGTATACCAGGGTTTGGTTTGTCTGTCTTTGTGGACACACTCTTGTTAAAGTGTCAGTCTTTGTGGAATATTCTTGAATATTAGTGGCTGGAAAACAAATCTGGTAGAGGAATAAGTAAATAAATTAAATGATTGTGCAAAGACATGGTTGGATAACTAAAATGAAAATCTTGCTGATGCACCTTTATGAAAAAAGATGAAAGGGTTGTGAATACTTTCTGGTAAGTTTTAGAATAGAGAATATAAGACACATCATCAAAATGGATGAGCAACTGTACTTTGTTTTGTTCAAGAGCAAAAATAGAACATGATATCAGAGTCCACCTACACAGAAAATCTTCAAAAATCCTGTTCTCCAACTTTTGCAATGAATGAGAAAGTTAGAGACAAATCAATAATGTTTTTTTAGCTTTATTTTTAACCACCTTTCAGGACAGGGAGTAGATTTATTGTGCAAGATGGAATCACTAGATTGGTGACGCGGGAGCCACAAAATTTTACAAGAGGGAAATTGTCATATTTGTTTGTAGGGAAACATTATTGGTTTACTTGATTTTCCCTGTTCTGGTTTTTTATATATATCTTTAAAAAGTTATGACATGTTTTCTCCTGCTTTACTTTTAGGAAGATAATAAAACATATTCCATCAAGGTAAAATGAAGGATGTTGGTTCAGAATAGTGCTGTAGCATTACCAAGTTAATATATATAAAAATCTTGTTATTTTTACACACATTGCGTGTTTTGTGTTTAAAGATTGATGTTATCAATAGATTTTTGAGAGAAGACATAAAACACACAAGATGTTTTCCTTCCAACTACTTCTTTTCATTCAAAACTGTAATTTATGTCAACATGAGGCAAGTAGATTTTAAACTGTACATTAAATAAATCAAAAATAATATTTATGTAAGCATGTTCGTACACCTTTCGACTTAATTGGAGCGTTTTATACAGCGTAAACAGGACTGGTTCAACAACAAGTCACATTTTTAACATCAGAAACGTGGATTCAGTTTTCTAAACAAGCTTCTCTCTAAAAGTTACATGTTTACAGCTATAGTCATGTCAGTTTCAGTCTGAACCCAATGTTCATTAAAATCAAGGCTGCAATCTTTCTCTTAATCATTTACCCATATTTTGCTATCTGCTAACTACCCATAAGTTGTTAATAATTAAACGGATAACATTAGCTTGTGCTGGCTGACATGTTTGCTCCTGTAATTCTGTTGAAAGAGGAGATTTTACCAACAGTTGTCATCAAAACACCAAACAATGAGCATTTTTTGGTATCTTTAACAATCCTATCAGACATTTGAATCAGGATTTTATTCTAGATGAAATAGTAAATGGAGGTCATTTCACCTTTTTGTCATTTTTGCAACTTTGACATGTAAAACTCAGACACATAATATCAGATTCTAGATTAATGTTTCGATATCTTTTTAAAACATTAAGGTTTAATTCCTGCTGTCTCTAAATTGTTAGAGCAGCTTCAGCTTTGATGAAGTGCTGCTTCAAATGCAACAGAATAAGACCATAATGTTTCGTTGCCTCCATTTTAGCTGTTGTTCAGCTTGTTAAGGGAAAAAGAAAGAGGTGGTGGTGGGGGGTGGGTGTCACATTTCCATCAGTACCAATTACTGGAGCTGTTTAAATAACTGCAGTGGAGTCATTTAATCCTGGGCAATGAAAGCTGCTTGTATGCTTTCACAAAAAGACAACAGCCAAATGTTTCCCCGCCTCAGTGTTTTCACTGTGAGGCTCGTGTTTCCTGAGCTCCACTCTTCCATAAATTATCTCAAACTTTTTTTTTTTGCTGGTGCTTGTGTCTCCAGCTGTCTCAGTTTTACTCTTCATTCATACTTTTCTTGATTTTTTTTGCATATAAATGATTCAAAGTGCAGATAAAAAATTATTTTCTCCAAATGAAACCCTTTCCTGTACTTTTAGTGTAATTGAGAGGTGAAAACAAATTTTTAGGTGTAAATTAAAACGGTAATTTCTACAAGAGGATTCTTATTTTCCTTCTTTAATTTAAATTTTAGTTAAAGTTTGTGGTTTGTCTTGGATTTTTCCTAGTTATAAAGTTGTTTCTTGTTCATTTGCCTGTGTTGTGTATTATTGTTATACTATATTTAATTGCAGTCTTAATAAATAATTTCCTATGATTTAATTAATGATGCAATGGATCTTAAAAGGAGAGAAATGAGAGAAAATCAACCTTTACTTTTCATTTTATGGACTTTATGACCTTTTTTCACATTTTACAAAATAAAAATTAGGAACTTCAACATATTTCATTTGTATTTAATATAATACTGCTTTCTTAGAAACTAAAGTCTTTTACATTTGTATTGAAACCAGAGTAAATACTTTTTAAATGACAGTTTCTTCCAATCACAGCTGAAAAACGAGTGTCACTACCAGCTTTGTAGATCTCCAAAATTTAATTTCTGCATATTTTTCATAAAAAAGACTCAAGGATTTTGGAAATTGGATGGAAAGTATTTGTATACATCCATCTCCCAGGTTAGATTGAGTGCATTATAAGGGTAAGATTATTAAAGTAAAAAGAAAATCTTTTAAATAAATGACAAACCTTGCAGTTTGTTCCAAATTATCAGCCGCATAAATTGTCCTTTCAAATCTCATTGAAACTGCTGGCTGGCTCAGGCGCCGAATAAATAAATAACTTATCTTCAGTTCAGTTTTCTGCTGCTGCTGCTTGTTTAGAAAGAGCGATAAACACACCTCAGTTTTAAACATTTCACCAAAATGTACACTGTTCCACAGATTAAAAAGGATGTTATTAGCATTGCCAAAATGAGATTTTGATTGCATCAAGAACATTTGGTTGCAACAACCTATTAGTGTATGAACGCCTGTCGAGCAGGAGATGATGCATTGCCACCAAATATATTAGCAATTAAGATGTTAGATGAAACAATATCACAGCTGAAGGAGTCATTAGACTTATGATCTGAGGGGGGAGGGAGAAGCTCACTCATGCTTTGTTAGATGCTCAATATGAAGCGCAGATGATCTGTGAAAAGCCGCCGCAGTCGAACGTACGTAGCTGTGCTCATGTCAGGAAAGGGCAGAGAAATGCCACAGGAAGTGGGGAGGGGAGGCTTCCTGTTGGTAAACAGAGAGTGTGATTAAGCAGGTGTGAGAGGGGGACGGGGCAGCAGGAGGTTTGGGAGTCCAACACCAACACTGTGCAGTGATGAACCCAACACGATGCTCTTAATTCTGGGAGATCAGTCGATATTTACATGTGACACCGATTTTATTTATCGATCTTATCTATAGTCTGAACATCGACTATTGCTCAGCGCAGAGCAATAGAGGACTCTGCTCACCGAGTCTGAACATTCGCAATAGTCATCCCACTGTTGCCAAATCAGCGATTTTCTTGCTCTATTTAAAATTTTTAGACAAAAAAAAGAGAAATTGTCCATAATCAGAATCGGCAGGTCAGGGTTTTTAAAGATCCCTAATCAACAATCAGCCAGAAAACTGCACCCCTACTAACTGGAAAATCTTTTAAAATGTAATTTTAATTAAAAATATATATCTTTTTTTTTTTACATATTTCTTGAAACTGTCGTGACAATATGAGGGAAAAAAATCAGGCACATCTGCCTTTTCCCAAGAGCTCAATTAAAAAACAACCAATCAGAGCCAGGAGGCGGGTCTTAGCACTGTCAATCAATCCCATATGTGCGCTGCTCACACCCCCTTTGCTCAGACTAGTTAGAATAACCACTAATGACAGTAGATAAACAAATATCATGTCATGGTAAGTCGTTTCTCCACTAATGTGAGATTTTGCAGCCTGTTTATGAGGTTGATTGACGGTGCTAAGACCCGCCACCTGGCTCTGATTGGTTGTTTTTGACAGGGAGCAGTACAGACGGCTAGCAGCTCAGAGTGAACGTATTATCTGTCTCATACTTTACTGTCACAACATGGTGAGAGTTTTAACAAAGACAAAAACAAACACATTTTTTAAATAAAAGTTTCTGCAGCTTCATCTCTTTCATACAGAATCCCTAATCCAATATTCTGCTCAGATCTACAACCGCAGATCTGCAGACACAACCTTTAATCTAAGGAATCCTCCAGCTCTGAATTCAGATGAGTCCATCTCTCCAGAAGTACCGAGAAAACTCAGGATATTGGAGCTTCTCATCTGCACGTCAACATGCGCTTTCCGTTTGATTGATAGGAGGAACGGACTTAAAACACACTAAGAGGACAAAATAAGACCAAACACCCTGCTGCCTGGACAAGAAGGCTGTCCATCTGTTTCTCACCGCAGTCTCACGCCGCAGATAGACATCAGATTTCTAAAAACGGACATGATGAGGTGAGATGGTGATAGTGGGACAGTCGGATAGGGAAGAGCTGGAAGGAGCTGAGGGGGATGAGAGAGATGAGAGGGATGGTGAGAGTGGGAGTAAAGTGGAGAGAGCAGGATTTGGCATGGTTTGAAACGCTGGTTGTCTCTGATGAGGTGCTTTTTTTTTCTCCTCCTCTCTCTCTCTTCTCTAGAGACAATGACTGAGCTCAGTGTGGGTGTGTTTGTTCTAGATATTCTCGTTTTCTCACCAATTTAAAGACTTATGAGTAAACATGCCCACGTTGCACACAAATCTTTAAGAACTGACACCTTGAAAAGGAAGGGAAAGGATCAAGTTGTATTATACTAATAACGCTGGATTCCCGATGCCAACAAGTGTTTTCCATTTGATCAGGTCAGCAGTTTGTTTATAACAGATTAATTAAACAAGGGTGTGGTTTTCCTCGAGCGTTACATCACGGTCTTACATCTCGGAAGATAATTTGAAAAACAAAACAGAGAAAACTGAAAAGAAAACACACAACACAGCTGCCACCCTGAATGAAACCACCCGGATGTTGATGTTCCGTCAGTTATTTTTGATTCAATTGACGCTTAATGAGCGCAGAGGCGATTCAAGCGACCGGAGCGCCGAACAACCTGTTCATCTCCAGAAGTGAAACAAGCTTTGCGCATTTAAAAAGCAGCTGATTCCTCCCTCCAAAATGTAGAAAAATAGTAATTCTGAATTATTAGCTTTGTTTTTTTGTCAGAAAATTGAATCATCCTTCCCCTCCCTGTCGTTCTGTGGTCTTACCTGCGTGTGCGGATGGTGGTCGATCAAGCCCATTGGGATCTCCTGGTTTGGGGTCGAAGGCGTCCTGGACATACTACTACTTTTCTGTACCATTTGATTTCACTTTTTAAAGAATCTCTTTCAGTTGTCGTATGTTTATGACGGTGTGGACGGAGTCATCTTTTCTTTCTGTCCAGCGGAGGGGAGAACTCGGAGATGGATCTGAGCTGGCTGGTTAAAATAATGGCAACAGCTGCCTGCCTCCCTCCAGCCTATAGCGCTACACACTGGCGCACTGAGCGCCGACACGGCTGTCAAGTGTGCGGAATGACGCACGGACACATCCGGTTGGAGAAAAAAAAAGTTTTATTTTATTTCATTTTTTATTATCAGGCGACTTGTATTATTATTATTATTATTATTATTATTATTATTATTATTATTATTATTATTATTATTATTATTATTATTATTATTATCATCATCTGTAAAGTGTTATTATAATACTACTAATAACAACAACTCATTAACAATAATTAGGGCCATATATAGAAAAAATAGGGTTACATTTCTGCCAAAAAATTCAAACTCTGCCAAAATTTTTAGATTAATCTCCAAAAGTTTTTTTAAAAAGTCGAAAATATACTAGAAGAAAATGCTGAAAAGAATAACAAAATTTCTAGAAAAAAAGAAAACTCCTACGTTTGAATATTCAGATTTTTTTAAATGAAATTTTTTTTACATTAATCTCAGAAGCTTTCTAGAAAAAACAACAAATCGAAAGTTATCTAGAACAATTTCAGAAAATTTGGGATTAATGATAGTAATAAAAAAATTAATTAAATAAATAAAACTCTTGTTCTGTAATGTTTGGTGTTCTGTTCATTCCTTACAAAAAGAACAATAAAAAACAAAATAAATGAACAAAAATAAATCCAAGCAGTCGTATCCCAAATATTTTCCATGTTTAAAATAACATTTATAGTGAATTTCAGATCCATATAAATATAGAAAAACAAAGAAGTAATTTTCCATATTTTCCTAAATAAACTCTGCATACATTTGACATAAATGTTTTGAACAAACTATTAGAATAATAAAAAGCATGTAGCTAAGAACACAATCTGAAAAAATGTATTGGAAGACGGATTATTCAACAACATTGAATTAAATAGCTAAATTGGTTGCCATAAAGAGATTTCAGAATTATTTCTTTGGAGCTTAAAACTTATCTAACCTCCTGTAGCAACAAGCTGTACTACACAAAAAAAGCCACAGTGAAATACACTTTCTCCTGCTGCTCTTGTAATGTTTTTATTCCCACATTATTAGAGTAAACCCAAAAGCTTTTATTTTGAAGGACGCATGCTCCAGCTACCGGCGTGTTTCTGGGATTTTGTTCGCTTTTCAAGGTTTGTGCTGCTTGTGAGAGATCAACAGACTCCAGCTGGAGGCTGCGGTCCACGCCCAGATGAAATGACTCCACCTTCACTGAGTGAGTGATGAGGAGCAGCAGCTCCAGGCCACACAGACCCAGAGACAAGAGGTCCTGCAGGGCTGAAATGATGCAGAAAATGTTCGTCTTCTCCTTTAGTTTATGAAGTAGGAACAGTAGGATCTGAAGAAACAAATGTGGTTTTACACACTGAGCACATTGTTCTCTCCAGGGATGACCTGATGCTGACCTCACATGACAAAAGAAATCATTAAAGCGCTGCGAGGTGAGCAGATTTTAATCATCTTAGACATATTTTCCACACAAATATTACAGATTATGACATCAGTCGACAAGAGTCCGACACGATGTTCATTTTTGATTTCTATTCATCAACAATTTTTATTTCCAACACCGTCTGTTTTTTCCTCTTTCTTTAAAGGGTCAGTAATATTATGTATTTTCCAAGCACACAGTACCAGTAAAGTAACTACATTAGCTTCAGATGCTAAATATGTAAAATATGATTTCAAAGGAATTTAACTTTGTAATTTAATGCCTTGAAATTGGGCCTCTGTCTCTTTAAAAACTGCTGCTTTTTCAGGAAGTCATCAAAACCGCCCTCTTCTATTAATTCTTTAACAACATTCAGTGGTTCATATAATGAGATGCGAAGTTCTGCTTGGTGTCTGCTAATTGCTGCTGGCTAGTCTGAAGGAGATGAGCTGGGAAATGCTCTGGAGGCAGAAGCTAAATCCACGCAGAAATTTTGCCCAGCTGATTGGTTCACAGTAAAAAGTGCTGGGTTAAAAATAGCCCAATTCGTAACCCAGCGCTGGGTCATATATGGACCGACCCAACGCCGGGTTGTTGGGTTGATGGTTTGACCAGCACTTTGGGTCATGGCAACTAACCAAACGTTGGGTTAAATTGGGTTGAAACTTATAAAAGGATAAAACTTTTATGGCGCTTTATCTAATTGTTTTGACCACTCAAAGTGCTTTACACTGGAGTCACACATTTGTACACTCATATGCAGCTCAGTAGGTAATTTGGGATTGAGGGCCTTGCCCAGGGGCACATCAACATGTGGCAGGAGGAAGTGGGAATTGAACCTACAACCTTCCAATTGCAAGATCACTGCTCTACCTACCTGCAGTGCCACAGTCTCCACATATCCCAAAATATGTATTTACCTACCATCATAAATATTTTAAATAACCATAAAAATAAATATCAAACATGTTCGAGAAACATTCTATTCATTTATAAAATCCTATTCATGTTGAAACTTTATCATCTTTTTACTTATCATGTCTTATTTCAAAGTAGAGGAGAAGCCCAATATGCAGTCATGTTGAAAATGGAGGCTTGTGAAGA
>CAEGAF010138364.1:0-31167 GCA_903067075.1 Micropoecilia bifurca
CGCAGCACTCCCAGACAGAATCAGTGACATGGAGCATGACACTCTTCCTTTGTTCTGGACACATGTTTCCTCCCTCTGCTTGCTCAGCAGGTCTGCGTCTGACATTTACCTCCCAGTCTGTCAGCTGGGAAACTGAGCAAGCCATAAAATAACGAGCAGAAAAGAATTATCTAAATTTAGTTAGTCATAAGCTTTGATCTTCCAGGTCTGAAGGAAAGAATGGCATTCTATTTTTAAACATTTCTCCATATTTGGCATCATTTCTTCTTTAGCTTAGGGTGAAAGTAGAGATAGCTGCTGATAAATTATAATCGGAAAGACTTCCCACAGCATAGTTTGGAGTTTATTGACAAAACTTTCTAAAGTGGTACAGTTTGATAAAAAATAAATAAATAAATAAATAAAACCTTGAACGAAAAGCTTGCGCCGAAAGTTTTCGGTTTGCTGATATAACAGTCAAGTGTGTCTATAAGTCTACTTAAAACGCTTAGGTATCAGCAGAGACAGCTGCGACACCCTCTTCTTATGATTCTGTCGAGACAGTACACTATCAAACCTTTCATAGCGCTCCCAAGCTACATTTCCGGTGACAAAAGCTTTGCGAAAAGCCTCCTGAAGGATTCATCTATATCCTAATATTTCCAATCCAATTTAAGTGGAGCAGCCGGAGTGGTCTGAGCACGAGTTTACCAATCTTTGCTTTCCAAGACTCTGCATGCTGAAGGCTTGAGGGGTTCAATCAATGGTGCTTTGATCTCGGCTGGAACCATAATTATTTAACATTGTTACAAGGATTTTTCTAATCCATCCTACCATTAAATCCCTTTTACACCCTCATCTTCTGCAGCCTAATCTGCATCTGGGTGCGCCGTTTGTCTCTCTGCTTCATTTCGGCTCGCCCCTCCCTCCCTGACGACACCCTGACTTTATAATGGACTCGGGTGATGAGTTGGAAATTTCTCGTTCCCCGAGAGCAACTTGACTGTTGAAATGTGTTTGCAGTAAAGTCTCGCTGCAAAGGTATGTGGAATTATTCATGCTCAGAACCAGTAAATGATGGAAGTCCAGATACAGACCAAGATCCAGGCAGAAGAGCAAAGTGAATCGGAGCGACTGCTCATCTTTGGAGGAAGGTGTGTGAGAAGGACTCTCCTACATACCAGTTATTCATAATTACAGCATTTAAGGCAAAAGTCTTAGCTTGGGAAACAAGAGAACAACTCTGCGGATGTTTTGTCTTCCGACTCATTATATGTTGTGAGCCCACTTATCAACAAGTCCTATAAAAACAGAGAGAATGCTAACGTTAGCTTAGCACCAAGTAAATACGTTTGAGAGCATCTTATTACCTCCTCTACATAGTAAGGTGAAAGATTTTTTGCATCTGACTGTGTTCTCAATATTCTTTCACCAATTGTGTCGAGTCAAGTCAAGTTTATTTGCAAAAGCATGTTTCAGCAACAAGGCAGATTAATGGACTTTACACAATAAAAGCATCAAACAATAACCAATTACTAAATGAACAGTAAAAATACTTTCTCAAATCTTATCATCAAAATTATTAAGAATAATCATCATGAAATATGGCTCAAAAATATTGATCAATGCTCCAGTTATTGGGAATCAAAGGGAACTGTAATCAGGTAGGGTATTAGTTTTGATTTAAATGACCTCAGTGTTTCGACTGCTTTGCAGTTTTTTGGAAGTTTGTTCCAGACTAGTGGAGCATAAAAACTGAATGTTGCTCCTCTGTGTTTGGTTCTTGTTCTGAGGAAGCAGAGCAGACCAGAAACAGAACCAGAAGACCAGAGTCAGAAAGTCCTTTAGTGTGTCAAAGTAGACATGTTGTTTGAGCATTTCTAAACCCAGCTAACCTGTGTTGGAGTGGCAAAGAGGCCAAAAAATAAATAAAAAAATCAAAATCAGTTCATATATGTTTTACTTTCAAAAAGGATTCTTTTTATTATGATTATTTCAAATGAAAAATGTTTTAAATGCATAATTTAAAACCTCCTTATAAATGTAGGTTATTTTCTGTCCAACTATTTTTACTTGATTTTTAGCTACAGAGAATAAAGGAATTGGAATAAGTTCAAAATGACTTTCAGAGGTTTTAGGTTTAGGCAGTTCACTGAAAGCATACATTATTCCAGGAGCTTCATGTGTGTTTTGTCTCTGGGTATCTGTGAGTTTTACCTCAGTTGACATGCTACAGTGTCTGGTTACACTTTAGGGCCAGTTTATTTCCTTTATTATCGCGCATAGATGAGGACATGAAAAGCAATTAAATTAAAATCACTAATAAAATGAGATTACTCATTAAACTTTATTGCCAAAATTAATTAAGCTTGCCATCAGTTTGCTCATCTCTAAATGTTCCTTTGACCTTTTCCCAGATTTGTACTTTGAACACAAAGTTTCAGAACTCCTCCTCTAATCCTTCTGATGAACCGTGGGTTAAAAAGTTGTGGGTCACAAAGAACACATTTTAGAATAATACACTTTGATTTTTGTTCCGTTTTCTCGTTTCTTAATTTTACCTTAAGTTATTGGCAATCAAAATAATTGCTCATTTTTATTCGACAGGTGTCCAGAACGTTTGATCCCATCTGTTTATATTGATGATCATTCTGACCTCTCAACATAAAGGGCCCCTCTGTCCTGTTGCAAATATTTGCCTGTCTGTGTTTCGGCTCGATATAAATAGCAGCATGGGTGACCGCAAACATTTGTCGAGGCACCTGCCACGGTATCACGGCCATCTGGTCCTTGGTTTTCTCCTAGCATGACATATGTGCATTAAACCTGAAATGGCCATTGTTTTATTTCTCTCTTTTTTCATGTTTTTGTTCTTTGGAGTGTGGCAGAAGATGGATTGGCCACAAATCCCCCTTCTGGGTTGGCTGGAGTCAAAAAAATGAGACTTTTTTTATATGTGACTGAAGCTGTGCTTTCAGCATGTGCATGTTTGATGTCTTGAAAGGCAAAGAAGGGAGGGGCTGTAGAGTAAATGTCTGGGATGTGTTTTTTTTCCTTTTTAATTTTTATTGATGTGTAAGTATTTCAGTGTGTGTGAGTGTGATCTTTGGGTGAATCAGATGGCCACTCCTTCGGATGACCCCTGCCTCGCCCTGGCAGGCGTCCAGCTGGCTACAGAAACCTGGCCATCAGTCCACCGATAGAAGAGATTTGAGTAAAAAGGTAATCATATTCCTTCTGCTGCCACTCTGGCCACACTTATTTCCTCCATCTGCCCCTCCTTCTGTGGTGGGTCAGTCATTTGTGACTCAAAAAAAAGTACTTATTACGATAATGAAACAACACCATTTCCTTCTAAAGCTCTCCCTCTGCTGTGATAGCAAGTTTTTCAACCTGTAGGCTGTTCTGCATCCTTCTTGATACAAAAGCTGTACTGTCAACCTAATATGTTTTTTTTAAAGGAGGGAAGAAACTGCTGGTTAAAATCAAAGCATCTAAAAGAACCTGATCCTGACTCTTAATGTCAGGTCAGGTCTGCTCCTTCGCTGGACGTTGGTGTCCAAACCATCGGTGTCTTTTACTGCATCCTCTCTGCCTTGTAAATGCCCGTGCCTTTCAAACTCCACGGCCTCAGTTTGGCACCGCGAGCTTTTAATGAAAATGTGCCTCCAGTAACCCCGACAGCCTCAACAGGGTTGTATTTTCTCCTGACTTTAGAGTGATTTTTCTCGGCCAAAGAGCAGGTTTTACATCAGGTTGGGTAATGCTCTGCGTGACTTGATGTTTCCATGTGGGATGGCCGTCACACAGAAGGTCTCAATGACCTTTGATAAAATTAAATACGACTGCAGTCAGACTTCTGTATGAACAGTTTATGATCCCAAAGAGACCTGAAGAAGAGAAACGTAGATGTCTCTCGGCTGTGCAGTGTTTACGCAAGTAATAATGGATCATTTTATGACGTGGAATAATTTAAAAGTTCATTCAGCACTGGCAGCTGTCTGGATTGTCACAAGATCATAGCAAAATGAGGAAAGCTAACAAAAAGCCCAACTAATAGCAATGGCCTTTTGTGGGGCATTGACTGCGACTTATGTAGACGGGTCTGTTTGGATGCATAGTCAGTCAGGAATGGTGGGATTGTGATGTGATAGTGAGTTCATATACTCAAGGATTATAATTTTCAGCCATTGTTTTTGCCCTGTGGCTTGTTTTGTTGCAGAATTATGACACATCTCACATCAATGAGGTTAAGAGTCAAAAAAGCACCATGAACGTTCAAATTGAAGACACTTTGGAAACAAATGGATCTGTTTTAGTTCCACATAAGGAAATTATACAATTGAGATTTTTGAGTTTTTGGAGGGGGAGTGAAAAGGTTGGAATTGGGCCACTCACACTCCAATGAAAAAGTCAGATACGGGTCGCACGTGGGCAAAAAAAAAAGTGGATTTGGATCACATTCGGCTGCTGAGAGAATGAAGCCTTTGGCTCTTAGAGTGATTCAGAAAGTACTAACCTAACTCATTTCTTATTATCAGTAACAAAACGGTAAATAAAAATAAAATTTTTATTACGCCTCCATTCATCCATCATTTTTATATCCATAATCCATCTGTCGCATCCATAAACGTTTCATATACAAATGGCTAACTTAGAACCAGTCATCCATGTCTGGATATTGCAAAAACCCAAAGAAAACTCACACATTTACCAAAATAAATATAATAATTGCTCTCAGACAAGCCTCAGGACTTTTATGGTGAAACCAGCCAAGGCAAAAAAAACAACAAAAAAACTTCTGACCATTTCACACAAAATTTAAATGGTGAAATTCCTGAAAACCTCTTGGATCCCAAACAAACCCTGGGAGTTTCCTGATTTTCAGAAGAGGGTGTGGTTTACATGAGAAACCATTTAGATAAGACAGAGAACAAGTTCATTAGCACAGTTAGCTAACTAACGCACACCATCCACAATTAGCCTCGAGGAGAGCAAGTGGGAGAAACCGAGTTAGATCCCTATCGGCGCCCGTCTCGGAAAATGAACACAATGGCTCGACGCCCTATCTCAGGAATCAGCGTCTGATTGGGAAACATCCGTGACGAGGAGTGAACACAAGACAGAAGATCAGTGTGGAGACTCGCTTAAGGACATACTTGTAGAGAGAATGAGAGTGAAAGAGAGAGAGAGGGAACTCGCTGGGTGTTCCACATCAGAGACCCGGCTCTCTGAAGAACACAGAGAGGAGCCGGATATCAGATTAATAGTGACTCATTCAGCTCGCTCCTCCACCGTTCCACACAGAAAAGACAATCAGAGAACACGAGGCAATCGTGGACAGCACTTGACATGACTTACTAAAGTAGAGATGAAATGCGGCGAACACACACACACACACACACACACACACACACACACACACACACACACACACACACACACACACACACACACACACAGACACACACACACACACACACACACACACACAAAAAGAGTGTTCAATTACAGGATGTAGATTGTAAAAGGCTTTTGTTGTTACTCAGCAAAAGGGAAAACGGGCATGGAGGTGCTTCAATAGAGTCACCAAAGCAGGTGGGCTTGTTCTGAGTCAGCCCACCTCATTAAAAGGCTTCGCTCGCTTTTAATGTGGCGGACATTAACACGGCCCATTCAGATGCACGCACGCGCGCCGTGATTAAAAATTATCTGTTGGTGATCCTAATCACAGCTGCTTAAACTTAAGCCAAAGAATAACAAAGAACTTCTGAATGTCGAAACTATCGGAACATTTACAAAGAGATTAAAGGGGAGACAGTCTCCAACTAAATAAATTTGCTTTTAATCACTTTGAACAGGAAGTCATGTCATTTCAAATGTCCCTATCTGATTGTCTGATTCTCTCCCCTTTATTCAAATTATAACATGCCCATCTGACTTTTCCCAGCACAATGGGAAAAATTAAAAAGGGAAATGACCTTTCGTGGCAGCAGTGATGAGAGAGTGAATGGCATTATTATGCGCCGAGATGAATTTCGGCCCACTTTACGCCGACCCATTGAGAAAACGCAGCAGGGGCGTGAAGGCCTCGCTGTACATCGCTCATTAATCAGCCGGTACATAATACAAATGTCAAGCAAACAAGTGAGAGATGTTGAACTGATAACCTAGCCGTAAAAGTATTCACACCCCTTGAACTATGCCACGTTTTGTCACATTACGCAAACGCCAGTGCATTTAATTGGGATCTTATGTGAAAGACCAACAAAAAGTAGTGCATCTTGGTGAAACAGAAGGAAAACCAGACATGATTTTTAAAGTTTGTAAATAAAAATCTGAAAAGTGCACAATCGTAATTAGTAGCGGAAATTCCTACATTTCACCTGTGTCAGTCTCAAGGTAGTGGTTTGTCAGAGAATATTTATGAACTGAAACTGTTGAAACAATAACTATTAGAAAAGGACTTAAAGTTTTATCACAGTATTTTGTGGTACTAGAAGTAAAAAAATGAACTCTTTACTTCTTTGACTGAATGGCACAGAGTGTTCTTTAAAACCATTTTTAATGCGTATTTTTAGGACACCAGTTATATAAAGAAGTATGATTTGTATCATAGTACAACAGTACATGCTTTGAATCAGATTTTCAACTTTATTAATATTTACTGATGCTCCCATTGAATGAAAAAGTGAAGAAACGTGTACAAAACAGTAAAAAACAGCAACTCAGACAATATGGACTGTTTGGGGATAAAAAAAAACATAAATGGAAATTTATTGTGAAAACAACAAATCAAAATTCTTATCACGATAAGAAATGTATCACAATAAATGATAAATGATACAATAACTGCCTAGCCCTACAATTAGTAAGCTCTGCTTGTAGTTAGAAACAAACAGCAGCATGGAAGGAGCTACTCTGGTCAAATGAGACCAAAATCAAACTTCACATCCTCCTTGCAACATCCAATGCTAAGCTGCATATCAGCCTGAACCACATCCACATAGTGAAACATGGTGGTGGCTGCATCATGCTGTGTGGGTGTCTGTCCTTAGTATGAATGGGAAATCTCCCTGGATTTGAGGCAGGGACATATCTGAATATCAGAAGCTAAACACAAATGTGCGACACACACTTAAATGAAAACAATGCATCATTTCCTTCCTGGTTCACAATTGTGTGCAACTTTAGTTTGGTCTAGCTTGTTGGTAAGTCGATCTTACCCATCGATCTCTTCTTCCTCAGCCACTGTCCTATTTTGATCTGCTGAGAGGTTTGAGTGACAGACCACCAGGTCATGTCTGAACGTTTCCAGTTTACAAAAGTCACCCCACTGTTGCCAACTCAGAGATTTTCTTGAAAACAAAAAAATCAGCCAAAATCCTCAGAATTTTTAAAGAAAACTGCAATCGGTGCAACCCTAGAACGAAAGACTCATGCAGCCAGTTGTCATTTTTTTCTTCACAGATTAGGACAGAGCATAGGATGTTTTTGACAACTTGGATCCAGACATGTTGTGCTTTTGTAAAACATGAAATATGCATCAACTCTCATATCACTACCTCCAGAGTTTAACTATCCTTACTAAAAACAAGAGACACTTTTTCTTCCATGAAATCCCAACTTTCCCCTGTCCCTCCCTGCCAGCTGCCTGTCCAGCCTCGTGGTTCTGAGCCCCTAATTCTCATTCTAATGACTAAGTGAACGAGGAAGCATAATTACAGCCAGTCATACATCCAGTCATGCTACATCCATCCTTCTCTTTCACAGCAGAATTTTTAAGCTCAGCGTTTTCTCGCCCAAAAGCACTTTTTTTTTCTTTTTTCCTCTTCCCGCCGCTTGTGATGCCTTCTTTTTGTCACGGCCCCCATAGTTCTGAGCTGACCCCCTCAGCCCTGTCTCCTGACTGATCACAGTGATGGTTTATTACTGTCGTCCCAGCGCTCTTATCTTTAGCCAGCAATGCTCATTTCCTTCCCCAGATTTAAATGCAAATGTGAAATTTAATGATAAATGCATTATCTGATAGGTGCGATAACACTGATTCACTGTCAGTATAAAATACACACCCCAGGGGGCTTTGAGCAAGCGAGCGAAACTTGCCCAAATCCACTTTTTCTTTTTTCTTTTTTTCTTTTTTTACAGCTCTCGCTTTTTCATCTCCTTCTTTCTCTATTTTTTTACAAACTCATGTACCTGGAATAAATTCTGGAGGTCATTTTATGCAGTAAAAGGAGTCATATTTTGTCTGTTCAGCAGTGTGTGTGCAGGCTTTGGCTGAACAGTGATTGCTGTGCAACAATCTATCTCCCTCTATTATCCGTCTCTCCCACAAACATTTTGGAGAAAGTGCATTTAGGCTGGATGATATGACTCTTTTAAGTAGAGCAGTCACTAAAATCTGTCTTGTTTAAATCACCAAATATAACTGAATAGTGTTGACTTCCAACTTATTTATTAATCTTTAGTTAATTTTAACAGTATATAGTTTAAAGAGGTCTTTTGATATTAAAATATCAAAAATATTTCACATCAAAGCAAAGTCTCCAAAAATTAGGAAACACTGTTAGAATCCAGCTGAATGTTAGCCTCTAAAGACGCTAAAGTTAGCATCTTCTCTTGGAGCTTCCTCTCCGTGCTAAGCTAAAGGCGAGACTTAAAATGTTATGGCATTTACTGACATTTCAAAAAAAGTGTCAAACTATTTTTAAAAATTGTTGTTTTGGCTATAAATCTAACAGTCAGAGCATCACAAAAATAAACTGCTCTAAAAGATAAACGTCATCAAACAAGCTACTTCATGACAACACTGTCCTGCTAAACACTAGAAAATCATTTCATTCAGTCATATTTTAAACATTAACAGCATTTTATTGCTATTTTCAAACAATTGCTCATGGGTGGTAACAGTGATATGTGGATTTGTAGCATCATCAAGTGAGAGTTTATTGTTACTCTGTGAGAGTGTGAGATTTTTTTAAACCAAGATATTTTTTCTACAATAATGATTAATAAAATGGCCCATCTTTGATTTCTAATGTGAAAAGTTTAAGAATAAAAACCGAGAGGTCAAATCTGGACTTCAGTTGATGATTTATGAATCATTTTCTCGAAGGAAAATGTGGATTCTTACTTTGATCATAAATCTGGATTTACGTTACATTAGAAAACCTTATGATGGCGTCACTGTTGATGATGATGATGATGATATCAGTTGCGATAAATCAACATGTTCCTTGCTGCTCTCTTCTTTATCTGTGGTTCCAACATTCTCTGTGACGTTTAGCCTCCTGGAGGTTTCCATCAGCCATCAGGTGTAAAGATACATTTCTGATTTAATGTGCAGTCCTGCTTAAAACCCACCCACCCCGCCTTGTTCATTTACCCTAATCACCACCAAAACATCTCTACTCCATGCAGGGCAATAAAGTGATAGAGATGTTGTTCTTACTTGGACCATCCCATTCTTCAGGCCCAGCAGCAGCATTCCTGCTCTTCTCTCCTTGGCCCTCCATCTCCACATCTCCTGCTTCTCGGTTGCCGTCCTCTTCTCCTACAAAAGGTTAAAAAAAAAAACATAAGTCCCACAAAGAACACGAGAGCAAGAGTCTCCACAAATTTAATGTTCAGAGACCTAATTTAATTAAGTGCCTGCATTATGGAGTGCTCTGCCCTTCCAGAGGGTATGCTCTTATGGACTTTGGATCGTGTCCCAGCAAGAATCACTTGCTTTTATAACTCTTTCCTGCAACATTTGAGCCATTGTGTGTTTGTCGCATATGTATAGCTTTGTACATGCACGCCTGCGATGAGCTCACCGGGTCCAGCTGTGTACTTCTGTGTGAAAGGGCTTCCCATGAGGACTTGCGGGGACAGGAGGAAGCTCCGTGGAACAGGAAGGAAAGCAATGTGTGGGAGAGAGGTGGCTATTTATTACCCTTTGATCTATTGTGGAGCAAGCTAGAATGTGTGTTATAGGATGTACGGGGCTGATTTACAGTCTCAGGGCTCACACACACACACACGCCCTGCTAAAGGATATTTGGGTATCTCTCTGCAGGATGTAAGTACCTAAAAGGCCGAGTTAAACACAGTCGAACGGGAGGGGCTTGTTGAGCACTCACTGATACACTTACTGTAAAAATAAAATCTATTTTTGCATGTCTACAGTAAGCACAGTTTGCGCTCAAAGTTTATGGGAACATAAATCAGCGCTTAGGAGGTGCCTCCAGTGCGGCGCTCTGAATAAATCCAATGTGGCCGACACAGCGGCTGCACAGTGTGTCTCCGAACTGCGAAACCCGCTCGGGGCGTGCGGCGGCTGATGGCTTGTAGTGGAACATTTTCCTTCACTTTTGTCACCAGATCTATTTCGCTCCTTTGATGTTTTAAACCCAATAGTGAACGGTCAAGGACAGGCAGGCCAGGATTAAAACGATGGATTACTTTATGCATTCTCCACAGAAAAAGGACGCGGACAGTGCCATTTATTGGAACCCTGGATAAAGATGTGTCCAAAGCCTTGAAATACAGTAATATTTTTGCAGTAGTGTAACGTCCACTTAGTTTTGCCCTTTATGTGTTTCATAAGATGGGAACGTGCAGAGAGATGGATCTTTGACCATTGGGTTTTAGACGATCAATGAAGATCATCTACAGTGCTGGTTAGCCTCTCCTTTCTTTAGTTCACCATAAAGTGGTCATTTAGGTCTGAGGACTGAGATGGACATTGAACAACGCTTACTTACTGTCTGGTGAACTATTTCTGTGTTGAGAATTGTGACACAATTCCAGTAGTTACAATTGGAATTACTATCCTTCAGAAAGTTATGGTGTATGCTAAATCTGAAGTCACTGCATTTTCATTTCTAGCCCTTTAGCTGTCATGAGAACATCGGTGTCCTCATGGACCTGCACTGACTTGCATGCAAGTGCTTGCATGCAAGTGCCAGTGAAGGGTTAAACCGTCCTTGTAGTTTGGACCTCATAATGCCATGAATATTCACACAGTTCCCAGGACTTCTAGCAGATAAGACAAACCACAGTATTTCATACCCTCTGTTATTTTTGACAGTGCATAAAGTGTATTCCACCTGTCAATCCTATTTTACACCAAACCCTCCACAGCTGGTTGTCAAAAAAAGATCAATATAAATCTCATCTGACCAGAAAACACAGCTTCAGTTAAAGTCTCACCAAACTGAAAATAAACTCAACATGGTTTTGTTTATCATGGTTGAGCAGAAACAGCTTTTTCCTGCTGTGCCTCCCTAACAACGATTGTAGATATTAGCATCTGCGATGGTTTCTACTGTACATATTAAAGCAGATTAAGTTAAATTTAGTGTTTGAATTATTAAAATCTGCATTTCCAGGTATTTTCAGAGGAGGATCTTTAGTTTTCATGAGTGGTTTTAGTACTGAAACCCTGTGGAAATGGATTGTTACTGTATTTTGAAGGTATTTTTCAAGAGTACCAATCATGCTAGTGGTGATTTTGGTAAAGACAAATATTCCCAAATGTGGGATTTTTTTTCAGTAAAGAATAGTACTGACATTATATTTTTTTCTGCCAATATGTCACTTCAATAAAATGTACATTTGTTTGAATGCTGTTTACACATCTTTACCAGTGGTGTCCATAAACAGGGCCAGACTGATGAAAACGTATACTCTTTTCAACCTGAGAACCAGCTCGATATGCTGCAACCGTCGCTATATAAAATGCTTATCGTTGGTTGTTTACTTTATGTTTGTGATTTTCAGCTTTGTGCTGTCACACTTCCTGTGCCACAGCCCACAGGACACTGTCCATCCTCAGTTTGGTTCATCTCCAGATCAAGCACTCACACTGTGCTTGTTTAGCTTTTTTTTTTTCCTGACATGGCTCACTTCAAAGAAGGCAGCAAATGTTGCCAAAAGGATGTCAGCTTTCTGCCTCACTAAAATAGGAGATGGACTGGAAAAAAAAAGTGATACTGAGGGGAAGTCTTCAGAAATGTCCTACTTACAGTCCATGAGGTCATTATGACCCAGTTTTGCTTATACAAGTGTCTGCCTGGGCTGGCAATTCTCCCGCCGCTCCTCCTTCCTCCCAGTGTATTAACGAGGAGCCCACTCAACTCAATTCCCCCCACTATTTATTGTTGGGCCCGGAGATCCTCTTTAGCATACCAGGCTCGTATTATGATGAGCATAACAAAGGCGTGTATCAACAGTTCCTTCCAATGGAGCGGAGTTTGCGGGAAAAAAAAAAAGGAGCTGGTGAGATAACATTAAAGGCACTACCTTGATCTCAGGCGAACATGCTAAGCCCTGTAACGAAACGTATTGGAAGTGTTTAATTACAGCCCGGGAAATGAAGCTACAAGATGATTCCTTAATTAAGCAGTGATTAAGGATTTTCTGCCTTCTATCTAATGCAGTTTGCAGTGCATTTTAAACACAATCGGCCAGGCAACCTCACAGGGAACAATGTCACAAGGCTTTGATGAAGTTTCCGGGCACAAATGTCTGTAGGGGAAAAAAAAGAAGTGGAAGAAACGCTGCAGCAGCATTCCACTATTTCGCAGCTGCAGTTTAACATTTTTAAAGATCCATCTGATATGAACCAACTGATTGAGGTGCTCCATTTCATTTCTGCTCTAAGTAATCGAGACTCTGCCTTGTTTCATAATTCGAAATGAAACCCTCTGCGGTGTTATCAAAGAAGACAGATTGTCAATGATCTTCCTCGACATTATCGACTGTAATTTACGTCTGGCTCAGGCCCCCTTTCGCAATTCGGATCGAATGGTCGCATTTAAGGATGAGTGGAGGAAGACTAAGGAGGGCAGGAGGAACGGGGGGAGGGGCGAGTTAGAGCGGCCCGCTGTGTTCTGGGTTGGCGGGCATGGAAGAGGAGCCAGTGAGCTGTTAAAATCAGCCCTATCGCTGCTCCATCAAAGGACGGCTCTCCAGCCAAATCACAGCCGTACGCAGCGGGCCACGCATTCGGGTCAATAAGCTTATGGGTGATTTACACAAACAATTCCTCGAGCAAGGTAGCAACAAAGTCATATTGGCTTTTCCTCTCCCTTTTAGCTTTGTCTCTGCTCAGAAAAGCCCTTGAAAAATGTCAATCTGTTGTGTGTGACTTTAAGGAGCTCAGAGCTCTCTAATCCCGACCACAGATTCTAAAGACGAGTCGCAACGGTGATGTATCACAATGAATTATTTTGGAAGCTAATGTCGTAATGAGAGCTGTTGCTTCTTAGAGAAAGATGTCATTTTGCAGTAAGTTTGTAGAAAAGTGAAAAGATCCCCAGAACTATTCAAAGGGCTAACAATTGAGGTCTCTGCTTTAGATGATCATGTCCACCGATCTCATAGCCGCCCCACTGTTACTAACTCAGTCACTGTCTTGCTTATATTTAGCAACATTTCAAAATCTGAATTTGCAGGTCAGGCTTTTTAAAGCTTGGTAATCAATAAAACTGCAATTGGTTTACCCCTGGTTAAAATATCTGTCCACTTCAGGTAAGGGAACTATTACTGATAAAATCACAGAACTTTACATGAAATAAATCTGAGCTATACCCTTAAGGTATGTACTCTGGAGTTTTTGGCTTTATAATTTCAACCTACACACACTTTCTAAACCCGTCGTTGTAGCTGGGTCGTGATTTCAGGACATTTGATTGGAGGACTGCTGTTCCCCCCCTCCTTCCGCCTCTGATACGGGATGCTGCCATGTCGATGCAGATTATGCCGCAACAGATGAAGTCAATTCCAGAAAGCAACATTTTATCACTAAAGTCAAGCATAGCTGTAAGACTTCTCTGCTATCTGACAAAAAAGAAAAAAGAAAAACAAAGTGGGGGTTTGGAATTGCCATGCAATTTGTGGCGGGCACAGCACTCCGACGGAGGGAGGCTATTAGAGAAATGCCTTGGCACTGTCTCTTTAAATGCCAATAAATTCCCATCATTACAGAATCTGGCAGTTTTCCTCCCCGTCTGCAGCCTGGGCCTTTATCTCGTTCTGCCTCAGTCTTTGAGCATGTAGATCTGGCCCAGTTAGATTGTCATACTTAACAAACATTAATGATTAATTTCCTCCACTGAGTCAAATGGGGCTAAAGGGATGACTCGATTCATCTTATCGCGCCGCAAATTAGCATTTCCCCATATTCTCCAGCATCAACTGTGCATTAAAAATTCCACATTTACCATTCCGGGCACTGGCAGCTGTGAAAGGCGATCTTTCCTCCTGTGTTGCTGGAGATTCTGATTACTTCTGCGTTACACAAAGACTAATTAATTCTGGGACTCTCTCCCTGCCCCGCTCCATGCCTCCGATTGAAGCGAGCGAATTTCCTCACAGAGAGGATATTGAGGGGTCAAGGTGGGTTTTTCATCCGCTACGCCAAAAGTCCTGCAGCCCTTGCTTTCACCTACCACTTCTGCTCTGATAAAACGTTTCCACCCTATTGGAATTCCTATCGTTTGTAGAGGACGGCGCTTCGGAGCAAGCGTTCACGTTTAGTTGTTATTGATATACCCTGACACACAGGGAGCGACAGTAAAAATCAGGCAGTCTGAGGGCAAATAAATAAATAAATAAATAAATAAAAAATCATGGAATATTACTTCCCAAAAAGGTTTTTTTTTTACACAGAGGAAATGAGACACATGAAGTGACATGTAAATTTACTGTCGCAGCCGAGATGGGAAGTCATTTGTCATCAGACAAGACTTGGACGGCTCAAAGGGAACAGCTTGTGGCAACATCCTGTGCTGAACTCCACATATAGCCAGCAATAAAACGGGGGGTAAACCAGCAAGGTGAAATTTCACAGTTTCAGTAAAAGGAAAAAAGAAGAAGGAAAAAAAATATGCCTCTGAAAAGGAGTCTTTTTCACAATTCCAGAGCCTGGCTCTTTCAGCGGGGAATAAATCTTAGCTGTGGAGTCGTGTGTATGTGTGTTGATCTGCACGCTTTTTCACAAACAGAAAAAGCTCCCATAAATGTGAAATTGAGGGGAACTTGTTTCAGGTAAGATTCTTGTTTAATCACCTGAGAGAAGAAAGGTTATTTCTTTATATGTTAGTCCATTTGTCTTCGCGACTTTGAGAGGCGGACAGGCTTTCTTTAAAATGCCATGTACGTTAAAACGTGTTTGCTCTCCACGGGGTGCTCATCCGTTTTTCCCCAGCTGTTTTGAGCAGAGCATTTGAAGCACAGCAGACATCTTTAGAGGCGACAAAGACTTTCGCTGCAAAAACTTCTTCAGGTTGGACTTTAATAAACACGGGTTTGTGTCACAATTAATGCAATTAATTCCCATGGCTTGATGAAAATGTGCTAATTGAAGTTGATTTAAGCGAATCGAAGGCAGTGAATATATTTTGAAATATTCTCTGATTTACAGAATCAACTCCTTTAACCTCTCCACAATTATTATCAAAATAGGTCCCAAACTTTGACGTATTTTATTGGGACTGAATATGACCGACATAAGGTATTGTATAACTAAATAAAAATGACACAGCAAACAGTTTTAATATGGTTGTAGCTGCAATTACAATTTCAAATCTTTTGGGGAGAGCATTTACTCTCAACGTTTGCCTCAGAATTGTTATTTTGATGTAGCATT
This sequence comes from Micropoecilia bifurca, assembly GCA_903067075.1. Lineage (NCBI taxonomy): Eukaryota > Metazoa > Chordata > Actinopteri > Cyprinodontiformes > Poeciliidae > Micropoecilia > Micropoecilia bifurca. Next base: position 15,620 of record CAEGAF010138364.1, read on the forward strand.
GAACTTTGACTAGGCTACACAAATTCACTTTGATTTAAGCCGCTAGAAGGTGAACCTCTGTCCTGATCTCTTGTTTTTTGTTGACTGCATTAGTCTACACTCATCTTATCATCAACTTTGACCAGTGTCCTTGTCTCTGCTAAAGACGAGCATTCCCACAACATGATGCTGCCACTACCGTGTCTCACTGTTAAGAAAACTGGCTCAATATATAAACTTTTCACATTTAGAATAAAATAAAAAGTAAAAAGTAAAAATAAAATTGAAAACCATGCTTCCATTTTTGTTCCTTCCATTTCCTAATATTCCACATTGTGTTGGTTTTTCTCTCATAAAGTACAGATGCACCGATCTACTTTTTTCACTTCAGATACAGACGGCAATATCTGAGGTTTAGTATCAGCTCATACTGATCCGATGCAGAAAAACGTTAAATTGACCTAAACCGTTTCTTTTCTTAAAAAAAAACAAAAACAAAATAAAACAAAGACATAAATGTATTGAATTGAAAACTTATTTGATAACTCTGCACCAGTACAGCTCACTGAAATACACAAAAAGTTTCACAAGCTTAGACAAACATGTAAAAAAAACAACACAACTTTAATCAGTTCAGAAAACGGAGACTAAAACAATAGTTGTACTACCTTGTTCAAACATGTAAAAAATAAACTGCAACAAACCTTTGAAATAATTCAGAAAATTCAATTACAAATTCTAAATATAATGTAAAATAAGCAATAAAGCATTATGTCTCTCAGAGCACAAAGCATAGAATTTAACTGAACAGATCCGTCCTTATGAATCAGGCACCGACACTCTGGATTTGTTTTCAATATCGGGGCCGATGCAGATATTAATATCAATCAGTGCATCTCTAATCAAAAAGCCAATGAAATACATTGACGTTTGTGTTTGCAATGTGAGAAAATGTGAAAAATTAATGTTGAAAAAGTGTGGATACTTTTGCAAGTCACTGTACAGAGGTTAAAAGGGAAAAACAAAGGTCTCTAGATGTATCTAGATGTATTGGAACCTAAGCAGCCGGTGATGAGGTGAAGAGAATCAAAGAAAACCAAGATGCAACTTCTGGAAGTGACTTTGGGAAGGTCTGGAAGAAATAAGCGCTGATATGTCAATAGCCTCAAAAATCCCATGAGAGAGCAAGGCACAATGAAGGACTGAACCATGAAGAGACTTCAAGGTTCCCCGGCCTCAGACCACAAACGGGACGTCAAGGTGCTCCGCACACTTATCTAGGGGAGTCCCCTTTTTCTGCGAGGGTAAGGCAAAATGGCTGAGTCTTTGGTGGCATTCAACTTCCTGACCTTTGCGCCTTTAAGCGGCTTTGCTTCTTCACCGCTCTCTGATCAAAGTTAATAAGTGCTTCATATGTTAATGAAAATTGGTACTCCTCTTTGTGTTCCTACAGCTTTTTAATACCTATTATGGACTGAAACTTTTAATGGAGGTTTTAGGTCTCCCTGACAAGCCCATTTCAGAGAGTGACTACACAGATACAAGGCTAAGCTAAGACCGGAGAGTCGCTGCTCAGTGGAGGAACCTCACACGGGAGACCTTATTCTCGGGGAAGCAGCCGGAGATAAAGGCCATGGGATGAGTGGCTGCCTTAAAACCCACGTTCAAGTCCGCACAGGGCTAATTACAGCATGCCATCGCATTTGAGAGGGTTTAGTTAATCAAGGGCTCTCTCTCTCTCTCTCCCTCTCTCTATATTTCCTTCCTATAGTCGAGGAATAACACACTTAAACCATTTAATGCCGCCAGGATTGCATCCTGTTTAATTCGCAGCAATTTCACATAAGTGGGGTAAATTTAAGCCACTATGACATTAGTTTTATACAGATCTAATTGAAGAAGGGATCATAAGGGAGGGAGGGTGCGGCTATACCTGAAGATAGCACAGAGTTTGGCACGCGGAGAACCAAGCAGTGGATAGTACATCGCTTAGGTCTTAGGAGGCAATGGGGGACTTAGCTACTGTACGCTTAGATAGGGAAGTAATACAAAACAATCTGACTGCTAAGGCTTTGTGTGACAAGAAACAGATTACCAATGCCCACGGAAAGAAGTATTTGACATATGGGATTGCTGTGTAGTGTTGAGTTTATTTAAAAAAATAAAAAAACACGGAAAGAAGATTTGAGTCCTAGTTTCGGGAGGTTTTATCCAAAACAAAGGGAGTATCAAGCAACTCTTTCAAGGTTCTTTGAAGATTTCTGGAACTTTTCGACTTTTTTATTTTTGCCCCACTCAACCACTGCAGCCGCCATTGTATACAGCACCCATCTATTTTATGGCTATTGGGTATATTAGAGGCTCAGTGCGTTGTACTTTGAAGTTTAAGGAAGGGTACAATACGAGGAAGACAAAGAAACAGGGCGAAACAACCGAGACGTCGCCGGTAATTGCAATTTCTAAACAATTGCAACTTTTTCGCCCTCCCCCGAGAACAAAAGAAAAACGGTATTGATACGATTACTGGGGCGAAGCCTACCTGAAACATGAAAGATTTGTTTTGTCCCGACTAATGTAATCCCACGAGGCACATCAGTTTAGAAGTGTGAAAGGAATAGCTCTAAACAAAATGTTTCCTTTGAAAATCGAACGAAGGGGCAGGCATTCAAAGCACCGGTTCTTCATTAAAAAGTCAAATTTGAGGGTTTTGTGTGCCAACGAGAGAAGGGGAGGGGGGGCCCACCTGGGGCCAGCGAGCGCTACACAACCCAAGGGTTTGAAGAGGACGGTTCGGCTGGGATACGGGGCGGGATGGTAGGGGGGGGAGCCTGTCATCTTCACACTGTAACCCGAAGCAGACCGCAAATTAGCTCCTGTGATGGCAAGGTGTGACTGAAATGAAACAAACACACAAAGAGGCAATCTAATTGAATTGCAGTTCAAAGAGGACCGGAGCGCGCTTGGCGACACCGCGGCGCTTTAAAGTGCTGGACCTCGGAGCAGCGGCAGGTGCTGGCGAGTGCGAGCAAGGCCTCTTGTTGGCCCGGGATATACCACGCAGTCGATCCTCACAGCGCTATCATTGTCAAAACAAATTTTTCAAGTTAATTTTAAAATTGGGGGAGGAGGCCATCTTCCTCTCAGGTCAAACCGTCGCTCCCAGAATCAAATAAGAGGACTCAAGGAATGACTCTCAAACACCTACAAGCTCCGCCAGGAATATTTGAGTAAGTTTTAAGTTAACTTTTAGGGTTTTGGAGTCAGCGTTATGCTTAATTTCCACCCGCTCTCACTTTTGTTGCAGAAGTACTCCATGTCTTCGCAGTTCATGTTCTCGCTCTCAAACTCGGCCGTGAAGTTCTCCTCCACCGAGAACTCGTCTTTGGCCAGGAGCTCGTTCTCCTCCGAGACACACTCCTCCTCTTCTTCCTCGAGGCCATCCTCCAAAGGACCTAAGGGAACACACACACACACACACACACACACACACACACACACACACACACACACACACACACACACACACACACACAAAGACACATAAGGGGGAAATGTTCAGAAGTTTCATCACATCCTTCAGGCTTTCAAGAATAAATAAAGAACTTCTGCTTCGCTGTTTCTTGCAATCCAACCCATTCACATGCAACTCCTAACTGTCTACGCTCTCCATCTACGTTCAGGCGTTTAGTTCAGGTGCAGACAATAAAAAATATGTTGTTTTTTTTGCTGCAATATTTTACAAAGTCTTTCCACTATAGCTGCAGCTGAAGCCCTTTGTGAGCGGTGTGCTGGTGAGAGAAGCGAGTTGACACGCAGCCAAGGTGAGCCTGATGTTAATCCTTCTACCTGCAAAACAAAACCTCACACAGATGGAGAAGGGAAAAAAAGATCCTTTCTAGACTTTTCATACAGGCATCAGCATGGGAGGGGGAAAGAAAATACTTTTATTAATTTGTTAGCCTTATCACAGGGTACAATGTTGATTTTCCATTTACATTCCATGCCTCCGGGTAATACACCAGTGCAATCTTAAAGGAGACACTTTTCCGTGTGATTAATTTTTCTTTTCCCCCCTCTCTCCCTCTCTCTGTGCAATATTATTTCTTTAAATCTAAATGATTTCAGAGTTTTGCTTGTAGCTGTACATCTCTTTTTGGTATTTGCATATTACAATTTTTGGCTTCAATCAATTGCTGTTGATGGAATTACTGTACTGCTACCTGAATTGTATTAGTTTTTAAAGGGGGGGCATCTCACCCGGCTTCTGAATGTTATTAAGATAATGGTGCATCTTGCACACATTTCTGTGTCTTGAAAACATGTCTGCTGTGTGTTTTTCTTTTTTTTCTTTTCTCTGGGAATTACCATAAAAAAGAGAAATGATGAAACACGATGAGTTTTGGTTTGTTTCTAAAAGAAAGAAAAAAAGGGACAAAGGACAGAATTAGCTTTTTATTATATTTATAAAGGAGGAACCATATCAGAAATGGAGCTTTTAGTGGCAGTAGTGCAGTTTTTATATACCAAAAAAGTCATTTTAACACAGTTTCTACACATTTTATCAAAAACAAAAGTGCCATAGTTTTCCAGACCTCAGTTTCTAGAGTGCTACAAATTGTAAGATATTGACTTCTTGTGGCTTTTTACATTACAGGCAGCTTTCATGTTTTAACCTGCACCAATTAGAGACTGACGGACTGAAGGACACAGGGAAGTAAATAAGGAAGCAAGGGTAAAAGGAACTGAGAAAAAAGACAACAAATGCAAGAAAGAAAGAAGGACACAAGGAAGGAATAAATCTTAAAGAAAGGAAGTAAGGAAAAAAGGACTATAGGAAAACAAATACAAGAAAAGGAATATGGAAGGACACAAAAGAACAAAGAATTTATACAAAGAAGGAAGGAAGGAAAGGCAGTGAGGAAAGCATGGAAGAAGAACAAAAGGAAAGAAAGTAAAATTGGAAAGTGTCACAGGGAAGGGAGAAAGGAAGGACACAAAGGACAGAAAAGGGTAAGAAGGAAGGTTAAATCAGGAAAGATGCAACAAAGAAGTAAACAATAATGGAAAGAAAATGAAACAATGAAGGAAAGAAAGGCAGGGCACTAGGCTGAAACGGAGACAAAAGGAAGAAAATAAGTAAGAAAGGATGTGGAGCAGGTATAAACACATGAGGACATAAAGGAGAAAGGAAGGACATAGTGAAGCAAAGAAGGGAGGAAGGAAACAAGTTTTAGACAATGGTTCAAGGGATTTAGTCTAGAAATAACATTTTACTATTCTAGACCTTCTTTTTCCATACTTAAATTTAAAAAAAATCCCAAACCCATTTCCAGAGTTTTCCAGAAAGCTTCTTTTTCTACAATAGAACCCTGCTAAATTTCTTGCAAAAAAAGAAGCAGTAGAGTCAACTGGTGATGCATTTCATGTCCCACTTGTCACCTGAGTCCTGTGTCTTCATCACTCCAACAGGGCGCACTCATCTCCTCTACAAGCCTCTCAGTGTTTGTTCTTGTTGCAGGAGGGCGGCTGGACCCTTCAGCTTTAATAAAGCAATAATTTCAGCTCAGAAAATCACCGAGCCGGCGGGCCTCTTCCAGTTTCTCTTTCTTCCCTCATAAAAAAAAAAAAATGGAGTGGGGACCCCCCCTGATGTCCACAAACCGCTTGCTCTTTTCATTAGTCTTATAAATTACTCCTTTGTAGAAACCAGCGTCGGCAGGAGCCCCGGACATGAAAAAGAATTAGCGGCCGGCTCTCTAATAGACGCTGCGGAGGGCCGAGTGGCGCTTTTTTAAATGAGGATACAGTTTTATGATCTTATCTGATGCCTTCTGCTGATTCGCAGAGGAGTGAAGTGAGGTGTGAAGTGACTCGATGAGTCCACCATCGCTGAGGATGATACCAGGAGATAAATATCACGGTATCAAGGAGAGGTGGGGCGGCGTGGGGTGGGGAGGGAGTTTGTATGAACGGCGTTAAAAGCTTCTGCCGAGGCAAATGAAGACGGCGTGAGAGAAAGCGAGAGGAGGGGGGGCAAATACATTTCTATACTGCTATACTGCGCGGTTTGTACACATTCCATTACACAGCTGAATGAGAACCGTGTGTACAACTAAATGATTCTTCCTCTGTTGCTCGCAAAAATACAGCAGCGCCGGAAAATAGACCTACAGTGTTGCGAGATAATAAGAGTAAAGGGAGATTACAGATAAACTTCATGGTCAATAAGACACAGAGATTAGGTAGATAAGATGAGATAGAATTGAGGTTTAATAGACTCAGAATAAGGGCATCTCACTTCCCCACTCTAGCAGATAGTAACTAAATGGAGCATTTTCAGACTGATAGAGATACTGGTGGGCCTTCCTGAATATGGAAAGGAATGAAATATTCCAGACATTAAAAGGGGGGGAGAGCCCCGGCCGGTTGGGGGGGGGCTACTTCTCGAGAGCCACGTAGATTGCGAAAAAGTTTGCCCCCGCATTCTCACATGTTTAGCTTATTATACAGTATTCATTGCATGGAGAGACCTGAAATTATTTCAGAGACAGCAATGATAAGAATAATGACTTTCTAAACGACCAGCACCACACTCCTAACTCATTTTCTGATAGTGGCGTCCCTGCTATATTTAGTTGTGTACTGTTTAAAATCCTGTCACATTCTCCGTGTGACCTGAGCTCGTCGGTGCATTTCTATAGGGGGGGCTTGAGGGTTTGTGGGGATGTGGAGGGGTGGACGATGACAAACTGGGCCAGAAGAATGTGTTTGCTGCCTGTGCCGCTCTTATCGAGCCTCCTCCGGAGTTCAGATGGCCAACGACACCACGGAGAGGACGCCTGCATCTCACTGCACTGCCCAAAACAACAGAGTGTGGGTTTGTGGCAGCGAACTTCACCTCTGTTGCTTGTGATGTGAACTGAGACAAGAAATATAAACAACCATTCTTTACTAGTAAAAAGAGAAAATCTAGCTAGTGACAATTGATTCCCTTTAATAGCTTTGCAAATGTTTTATTTTTATATTAGAGTAACTAGATTAATGGATGGGTAAACTTAAATAGCTTGTTTTTTTGTTTTTTTTTTACATCTAGTCTGCAACATGTTGGCTAGGCCATAAATCAATTTTATTGATTAATTTTGTAAAATTTTCTCTTTTGGAAGATTTCATTTTTGGAAAATCTGCTTTTTTTTCACCAGTGTTCCTACTAGCCCATTAAAGAACTACCAACTTGTTTCTTTATTGTTTTTCAACTTTGAATTCAGGTCAATTCACAGAAGTGTTTGAAAGAAAGAAAAGAGAGAGAGAGTTGGGATGAGTGGGTTATTGTAGTTCCGTTTTTCTTTTCGTTTTCTTTAAAGTAGACTGTCAAGCATACTAATTACAGATCTTTGTTAATTATGATGATGTAAAGCACTTTGCACTCCCTTGTTGCTGAAATGTGCTGTATACATAAACTTGACTTGACCTAATAATTGTACATTCTTAATAAATATATGAAGACCAAGTCTACAGCAACTTATATGCGTCTCTGCTTTAACGCATCAGAGTCAAACATTGAGGTCCTTTGTGGGACTGGTGAACTTGACTGTATACTGAGAAGGTAATTCAGACATTTTTTCAGGTTGATGGACCAGGGGCACATCATCTGTATAGCCTGGATTTGAGGAACCCTGAAGTCGACGTGTAGAAACCATCTCTCAACCAGGGTTCCTGTCCTGGAGGGCGGTGACGGGACAGTATAACGTTACATTATTTCTTTTTTATTCAAGATCTGTCTCTCTAAGCACCGCTCTGTTGCTATTACCACAACTTCATCTGGTGAAGGAAATTTAAGCTACTGTTAAGAGCCTGAGACACAATACTGAAGTAAGACAAAAAATACGGCTTAGTCCTGGGATTCATATGGCCTATGGACTACAGCCAGTCAGTTCCTCTAAAAACAGGATAATTTAATAGTTCAAACACCAGGTTTGAACTATTAATATGTAATTTATACACAGTGAAGACAATCTAAGTACTACATCAGAAGCTAACTTCTACAATTAGTATACATTATTTCCCTCCTCTTGGCTCTGATTGGTTGTTTTTGACCGGGAGCTGTGAATTTCTTTAGACTGCAATAGCAGCACAGGGAGAAAGTTGAGGAGCTCAATTTTTTCACAGATTATCCATCTCATTTTACTGTCATGACATGATGGCAGTTTGAACAAATATGTAATTTTTTTTTCTAAAAGTTACATACTGCAGCTTTAAGGGCTTTTTGGCATTGTAGGCTATCTTTAAATGAGATATGCATGAAAGTAGCACTCTATTGGAAAATAAAGAACAAAAAAGTGGAAATGGCAAAATTACTACTAAAATCTCATCTAATCGTTCTCATTTTGGGCATGGATGTTATACCACTAGTGTTCAGGTATCCCAGCAACCCTTCTTCGTTCAGCCACAGGGAGAAAACAAACACTCAAACACTCTGCAGCAGGAGCAGCCTGTGCTAATAGAGACGTTGCTAACCCAATGCTGGCTTGATCACAGAGGCTCTTTTGTACGTGGCATGGCCTCTGTCTGATAGGGATCGGCCATGCGGAGTGCAGCCCCAGAGAGGGATATGGTAATGCCCCCGCTGGGTCTATAAAATGGGGTGATACTCTGAGACCATATGATGGACAGAGGATTAATGAGTCACCGAGAAAGAGGAGCAGAGAGGAAGAGGAGCATGGACACAGGTGGAGGAATAAGCATATCTGTAAGGCAAACACGCCGCACTATAGTCTATGACTTAGTGTATAAAAAGATGATGGGACAAAAAAAAATGTGTCAACCTTTCATCCACAGCCCTCTCTCTCTCACACACACACACACACACACCACGAACAAAAAGGAAGAGCTCTAAAGAAATATGTGGGTATGTGCAAAACTAGATGTGGCTGCTAATTTCATGGAATGCTTTTTCCAACTGTCCGCAATGTGGGGAGAGCTTGTGGCCGGGCTGTGATAGCAACACCGCACATTATCAGCAGGCTCCACAGTATGATGTGAGGATCACAAACCCAGCCTCCTCTATAGCTCCCTAATTAGAGGTGAGGTAATTGAATCTGACAGAACAAAGCAGCAGATCTCTATAAGCATGAAATCTTTTTTTTTTTGCACCCACCTATACAGTTTTGTTTTGGGGTTTTTTCCCATCCAAAAATGAAATCCATTGAAAATGTGTCCAAGCTGGCCCGGCGGGGATAAAACGTGAGCACATGAGACTAAACACCAATGCATAATGCAGAACCTGAAAATCCAGCAAAGGGGCCACACAGCAGCTCAACCTCTCTGCTGCCAAACTCTGGCCTTTTTCCATGCCAACGCTGACGCCGGCCACTTCCTCACTTCCGGGTGAAACTTTTGCAAAGGAGGAAAGCAAGATTCCGACTTGAAGGATGAGTTAAATAAATATAAAAAGAGACTCTCTCCTCAACTCTAATGACCTTTGGGAAGCAGAGGGCTCCCTTGGCCTTAGAGGCGACTTACAGGGCTCACGCTTCTAATTTAATCCTTGATCGCCGTAATGAAAGGGATACCATTTATGCAACTGTTAATAGCCTAATATGCTACAGGAAACCTCAAAGGAATATTCCATTTCAAACATTTTCCTTAACAAAATGAGAGCCTTCACCCCCCCTCCCTCCCCCAGAGCTCCACAGTCTGTGATCAAGCTAAATGTGGAGCAAATGGCGTAACACAAGTCAAAAGTAAATTAACCACTTGTATATTGTCTGTGAATGGTTGCTTTTGTGTGTGTAAATGTGTGTGTGTGTTCTGGGAGGAGCGTGAAGCAGCTTCAGTGGAGACTGATGCGTTCTGCGAGCTGCCGTCTGTTGAGCAAGAATAAGCAATGGTATTGTTTAACTTGATTTTCCGGTTGCTAAGCAATGTAATTCTCGTGATTAGAAATGGCTGCCTTCCTAAATTCGGGCACTTACAATCAGCAGTCAACAAACTGCTTGAAAACTCAGCGGCGACACTCATCTGGAAAGTGTGGCGAAAAGAGAGAAAAAAAGGCGGGAGGCATTATAAATATATTCCTACTCATTAAATACACACTGTTCTGTGGGGCTGCAGGGCTACAGATGACACGACATCGAAACGTAACGTGATGAAATCGTTCACTTAGGAGTTTCCATTTGCAGCAGGACTAAAACACACCCATTGGCTTTTCATGAAAGCTTGGTTTGTTCATCCCACGTACAGAAAAAAAACAAAAAAAAAATGTACTTCTTGACACAAATTTATTTCGTTCACATTTCACAAACGGAGCTTAACAGAGTTCTGGTCGAGTGTATTATTCCAATCAGACGCCGCGTTGGATCCCAGCATGTTTCCTAGAGTTGCTAAGTTTCTGTGTTGTCGCGCCCAGTTGTCGCTTCTGTCTGGGCCGCTGAAGGAGAATACCACGCTCTCACTTCTTTATCCAATGAATTTGAATTGGAATAGCATGAAAACATGCTGGCATTTGACTACGCCATTAAAATGCTGGAGGCACCTCTGAGCGCCCGAGGGCTTCAGCAGATGCCAGCCACTTTCTCTGTGGAGTTAGCCGGGTCCTTGCTTCACTCTGCTGACTTTCCCTCTCCCCGCCTGGAGTTTGCAGGAGACTCGCACCTCCGAGTGGAGGACCGATATGACGACGGATCCAACAATGTGCTCCAACTAATAAGAGCTTCACGGAAAACCTCTGTTGTACCTGACAGTCAGTTTGTACACTGTAGAAACTGAATTTTTGACAGGACTACTTTTTTCCCCTTTAAGTTATCAACATTTTATTAAAGTACACTACTTTATATATTCAATAGTTGCTAAATTTTACTACCATGAAATTCTTTGTTTGGGTAGCGTACAGTGATACATGATGTAATGGTATTGGACAATACCTAGGTTTTTTTTTAACATATTGGTATTGGTCCAATAAATAAAACCTGAGCCGAATAACTACTGTCTTTTCCTTCTGTTTCTGACTGTTTTTCTCTTCCAAATGTGTCAAAACAGTAATGATATATAAATAATATTGGTAAAATATTGGTTATTGGCCATAGGAGCAATATTAATATTGGCGCATGTGAATCTCAGTAGCATAAGCACCTAAATATTTTATTTGTTATCATTTCAGAGCTTATGCAGGTGTTTACAAAATTCAAAAGACTTTAGAAAAACCTTTCAAGACCATTGTGATAAATAAAATGTATGTCTGTGTAAATTAGAAAATATCTACCAAGTTCTCTAGTAGCTTACATATAAGTTCTTAAGCAAGTTAAATGTTTTTCAGTTCTTTTATGTGATTTCAGTTCTTTTATACCTGTATATATGTTACCTTAACTATGATTGATTATTGTCAACAAATTTTAGCCACATACTGACATTCCAACATTTCAATCTAATCCGTGTTAAAAGAAATTTATGGTAAAAATATGGTAGCTAAAAACAATGTTTGATTTTAATTCTCTAAAACTACATTTGGATGAATAGCACATATTAGCTGTTGCTATCAGGAGAATGTTTATATGCCAACTTGACAAAATTGATTTTTAAAAAGATATACCTATTTGAGTTTTGTTTTAAGTCACAAGCACAAACCTGTAGTTTTCTAATATGAAAGGCCAAATAAGCTGAACGAAGTAATTGTCAGAATGATTTAAGAATTCTCCTCATTTATCTAAGCATGTGGATTTGAATAAACTAATGTACTGATTAACATCAGCCCAAGTTAGATACAAATAGTTAGACCAACTGACTCAATGTTCAGTTTGTCATGTAACTGAATTTGAAAGTGTCAACGTAATCAGATTCAATTGGGCTGCTCAGTCACTAGATTTCAGGATATGACTTGGATTGTTTTTGTCTTACAAGGAGGCTACACATTAGACTTGTAAACCTGTGCTACGTCACTAAATTAACAGTTTGTTTTATCCCTTTAGGTACAATAATGGACTTAAAATGCAGTCGAATCAAAAAGTCTTGTTCCTCGCCGCTTCTCGTCAAACCGAGTGATTTACGAGTCGGCCGGTTACTTATAAGGAAATGTGAGTTAACCATGTGACGGTGACAGCTGAAACAAAGCAGGTAAAATATGTGTGCTCTTAATTACTGGCTTATAAGCGAGCTTTTCACGACAACGTTCACTTTTAATGAAGCCATTGAGTGAGGCTCCTCCAGGGAGCTATCATGGTTAAGTGGGGGCATCCATCTTCAGCCACTGGCTCGTTTGCAGATGAGTGGAGGCTCTGTCTGCAGCACGCTCACCTCATATTGGCTCACTTTATCTCCACTAAGTAAAGTCTGCTTGGAAGGTGCCAACAGTGGCCAGGAAGGACTTTCTCCTGCAGCTCTGATGAGGCTGAGGGGGCTTTTCATTCTATTGAGCCACAAGGCGCTCATACTGTGACTTAAGCACTTATTAGGACACAGCTGTTTAACCTAAAAAGGGGGAAAAGAAACGTGGAGAATTCATCACGTTCAGTGGCCTGTGAGCCTGCAGGGGTGGGGGGCTTAAATAGCAATATCAGAAAAAACAGTGCCTCTGCAACAATTAGCTTTTAGTCCAGAATCATTTCAAAGAAATTAAAGAGCTTTCTTATGAACAAGGAAACTGATTACTGTATCAAAAAGTGTCGATAAAACAGCATTTCTCCATCAAGGAATTTCTATGAAACGGATATATCTAAGATGTCAATTTCATCCCAGTATTATAAAGGATATGGGGTGTGGGGGGGTGTTTCTCTTTGCAATAAATTCTTCATTAATTCAATTCTAATTTGCCTCTGGTTCCTATTTCTGCTATTGATAGTTCTACTTCTTAATACCCCCGGATAAGAGGGAGAAAATCGCTGCAATAACTCAGTGGAGAGACTGCGAGCAGCAGATAGGATCTAAATATTACCAATGCCAAAAGAAGTGTGAAGTCTGATGAACATTTCAAAAGAACAATTCTTTATGGATCAGCTAAATCTTTTTTTCTCCACTTTTTAATTAAAAGTAAAGAAAATAGAAGTTAATTATCCTGTAAAGATTAGCTGCTGGGCATCTTTCTGTAAATTAGTTCTAATTAAAAGGAAATTGTCAAATGACATTCAAAGCACTGTCCTTTAAAACACAGGCCGAGAAGGATCTTTTTCTCTCCCTCTTTCGCTCTCTCCCTCTTCCCTCCATCCTCTGCCTTCCTCATGATTCTTGACGGGGCCATGTGAAAGCCTCACGCCGGACCATTAGGATTCTGCCAGCGCTTCAGAGAAAACTAGGCCCCTTAACACACACGGACACACACTGCCTGGTCCCTGGATAGCAGGGCCTCGAATACATGCTGAAATGCTGCTGCATCAATGGGCAGCTCGTGGCTGGAGGAGATAAATACTCCCCTGCTGACAAATGATTGTTGAGATTAGCATGAAATCCCACCTATTGCTGCAATGTACATGGAAGCTTGTCGACTGAGTCATTGTGCCTGATGAAACAACGAATGAAGAATGATGAAGTTTTAAAAGTTTTCCTACATCTGTTGGCAAACGGGGCCTTATTTCTCATCTCAACTTTTGCTCCTATAGGTCGACAAAAGTAGTTGACATGCAGCAATTCACGTCTTTACCAGCTCGTACCGATTTTAAATCTTCGACGTCTCGCCTCCCAATTCTGATGTTGGAAAACTCCCATTTCCTTTCAAGAACTATGAAATCTATTTGTTTCTGTTTGGATTTTATTTGACGATGAAATATCATCCTGGAATGAGACGGAAAATGAAGGAATTCCAAGATTACCCCTCATGGAAAGTATTTGCTCCAAACCCAGTTCTAAATTTGATCAATGTGCAACAAACATATTGTATGGTGTAGCATTTATGGCAAGAAATAAATGGGATTATTCTGTTTTTATGTATTTTATGAACAAGAAAAAGGATATGATTTCCATTTATCTGACTATTTAGCCTAATTTATACGTTTGCTAGCTATCTAACTGACCTTCTCCAACATAAAGTGGACCCGCCTGCCATGGGATATCCATCAAACATCCTTCAGTCTGACAGGAAAATATGTCATACTTCCTTTGACACATAATACTTTAACGTAACTGCAACATGCTCAAAGTCTAGAGTAACAAATAGTTCATGCAGCAGCAACAATAATCAATAGAATAGGTTGCTCAGTTATTTTGGTTTGACCAGGGGTTCCGTCAGAGCCAAATAAATAGAAAAGTGCAGCAAAACAAAAATCTTTAGGAAATAATATACAATATTATTGCAGCTAAATAAATATAAATATTATAACTAAATGATATGTTAGACCTGATATTTTGTGGTATCTCTATAATTCATGAAAATACTGAATTACAACAAAAAATAAATAAACTGATACACAATGGTTTAGGCCCTTGACTACAAAATGGCTTGTTTATAGGTACTAGGGCTGTGTAATAATATTGATATTGTGATATATATCAATATTTTCTTTCCTAGAAAAAAAAAAAAATCTATATTCATTCGTAAGTATCGTAACATCCAACTGTCACCTTGCTCACTCACTGGTTGCTTCGCTGGGAGAGTGATTAGGTCATCAGGCTTAAAGTGATTCCTTCAGATGTTAAGTGTCAAGGTTAAAAAGGTATCAAAGTATTCAGAGCAGGCACAAATTGATGTAAACTACAGTTTGTAATGTTTCAATTAAAAGAAACATGTTTTCTCAGCACTTCTTTGATTCATTTTGCCCAGCTGTCAACTTTAAGTGTGTGTCGATGTCCAACCAGAGCCAGGTATTGTGTAGTTGGTGCTTTTAATCCGTTTTCAGTTAAATTAATTTAATCCAACTTTATAACAGTCACAAAATGTCACCAAAATCACTCTGTCCCTTTAAAATCTTTCAGAAAATCACAAAAGTGTATTAAATTGTTTTGTTTGCTGAATATCGCAATATCGTATCGTGAGCAGAATATCGTGTATTGCATCATATCGTGACATTATTTTATCACTACATCCCTAATAGGTACAGATGTAATCAAAGAGTCAAACTGTTGAAATGTGGGTATTAATGAACAATTGGAAAAAATGACCCAAAACCTGAGAAAATCAGACAATATTTAAACCCTGGAAGTCTCTAGATATGAAACAAATGTAAGTTTAATGTAAGTTAAAACATGTAATTTTTGATCTCAGTTAGAGCTGACCTTTTTAACCCACTAATTGTCATTAAAAAATTAACAAAATGAATCTGTCTAACTCACAAAATGACCAAACACTCAAACGCAAAAGATCATTTTTACATTATAATAACAAGAAAACACATAACAAATTACTTCAAATTTTTTAAACCAAACTTTCTTATAGTTGTAATACTTTTTTTGTCATATATTCACAGCCGTCACCATGTTGATTCTTCTCTGTCTACAAAATAAAATAAAACAAACCAGATGAGATGTGCTTAACTAAACCTCCCCAATCACAACTACACAAACAAATGATGTGCACATATATATATATATATATGTGCACATATATATATGTGCACATATATATATACATATATATATATATATATATACAC
>CAEGAF010138385.1:0-15450 GCA_903067075.1 Micropoecilia bifurca
TTGGACTTCCTGTTTGCTCTGGTTTGGACTTCCTGTTTGCTCTGGTTTGGACTTCCTGTTTGCTCTGGTTTGGACTTCCTGTTGTGTCTCTGATGATTAATAAAAACCCAAAGTGACGTTTTGGTTTCCTGCTTCAGTCTCAGGCTCTGAACAGCGTCTGTGAAAAGACGGTCCAGCTGACCTCTGACCCCTCGTGCCTGGAGCAGGTCCACATCGCCGGCGTCAGGCCCGGGGAGGGGCTGGTGAGTCCAGGAGCCGTGTGACCTCTGACCTCTGACCTGACCTGACCCTCGCTGTCTGACCTTCCAGGGGATGTACATCAAATCCACCTGCGACGGCCGTCACGTCGTCACGGGAACCACGGAGAACGTGAGTTTGCGGCCGGAACCGGCTGTTGGCGGAACCAGAGCCCAGCGCTAACCGGGCCGGTTCTGGTTCCGCTCAGTCTCCAGCAGATCGAACCCAGAGGATCCACAGCGGAGACGAGGTCATCCAGGTCAACGGGCAAACGGTGGTGAGTCCAGGGAGCCGGAGGAGCAGAACCGGGTCAGCAGAACCAGACGGACGAGCAGAACCGGATTCAGCACCAGATCAGGAGCTGGATCAGGAGCTGGATCAGGTTCAGGATCCGGTGCTGGATCAGGTTCAGGATCCAGTTCTGGATCAGCAGCTGGATCAGGATATTCCTCGGGTCTGATCCGTATCCGGTTCTGGATCAGGAGCTGGATCCGGTTCTGGATACGATTCTGGATACGGTTCTGAATCAGGAGATTCCTCGGGTCTGATCTGGATCAGGTTCTGGATCCGGTGCTGGATCCGGTTCTGGATCAGGAGGTTCCTCTGGTCTGATCCGGATCCGGTTCTGGATCAGGAGCTGGATCAGGTTCAGGATCCGGTTCAGGATCCGGTGCTGGATCAGGTCCAGGATCCAGTTCTGGATCAGCAGCTGGATCAGGAGGTTCCTCGGGTCTGATCCGGATCCGGTTCTGGATCAGGAGCTGGATCCGGTTCTGGATACGGTTCTGAATCAGGAGATTCCTCGGGTCTGATCTGGATCAGGTTCTGGATCAGGAGGTTCCTCTGGTCTGATCCGGATCCGGTTCTGGATCAGGTGCTGGATCCGGTTCTGGATCAGGAGGATCCTCTGGTCTGATCCGGATCTGGTTCTGGATCAGGATCAGGATCCGGTTCTGGATCCGGTTCTGGATCAGGTTCAGGATCCGGTGCTGGATCAGGAGTTGGATCCGGTTCTGGATCCGGTTCTGGATCAGGAGGTTCCTCCGGTCTGATCCGGATCCCTGAGGATCCACCAGGAACGGAACAGATCCATTTACCTCCTTCAACAAACGGTTTAGCTTTGGAGCTGCTGCATCTGAGGCTAGGCTAGGCTAGGCTAGGCTAGCAGTTTCCCTCTGTTTACAGTCTCTGTGCTAAGCTACCAGCTTCAGACTCCCTTCTCTGTGATTGGTCCAGGTGGGCTGGCAGCTCAGACACCTTGTGGAGAAGATGAGGGCGGAGTCTGGCAGCGTCACCTTGGTGCTGAGGAAGACGCCTTCAGGAACGTCCGGCGCTCCGCTCAGGAAGCTGCGCTGGAGGCCGCCGCCGGTCCAGGTGAGCCGCCGCCGGTCCAGGTGAGCCGACACTGAAGCTACACATCGTCCAGGTCCTGATGTCCTCAGGAAGTAAGATGTGGAAAGTCCTGTTACCCAGGAACAGCATTTTAACCCAGGAGCAGCTTGACATCCTGGCCTCCAGGGGGCAGTAAGAGCTGCTGTCAGCTGATGGATGATGAGAGAACCAGAGAACCAGACCTGAGGTCAGTTGGACCTGGAGACGCTCCAGCCCTCAGTCCTTGGGCAGAACAATGGAGTCGTTTTCCTGCTTGTCCCTGAACGTATCGGAGCAGGAAACGCTCCAGACTCCTAGCAGGAAGTCTCCCTGGTGGGCCGGACCGGACCGGACCGGACCGGACCGGACCGGATTGGGCCGGGCCGGTCCAAACAGGATGCCACTGTTCAGAGGAGAAACTTCCTCACAGGTCAGGGGTCGGTTCTGACTCGGCGACCCGCTCCAGAACCTCAGCCTGGTCCTGCTTATCTGGGCCACATGGGCTAACAGGAAGTCACAGAGGTCCAGGACTTTCAGAATAAAACGGTTGACCTGTGGATCTCCTCCAGACGCCGGAGCAGCTTCTCTGTTTGGGAACGTTTGACATCAGCAGTAAGATGGCGGTTTGTCTCTTGCAGGGCGATCCGGTTCCGTCTCAGGATGTCTCCGGATGTCCTCCAGCCTCGGACGCTGCAGCCCAGAGAGGGAAGACGTCCATCCTGGACCTGTACATCCCTCCACCTCCAGCAGCTCCATACGTTCCTCTGTGAGTTTCTGTCCTCTGCTGGTTGTCCTCCTGTCTCCCCTCCTGTCTCCCCTCCTGTCTCCCCTCCTGTCTTCCCTCCTGTCTTCCCTCCTGTCTTCCCTCCTGTCTCCCCTCCTGTCTTCCCTCCTGTCTTCCCTCCTGTCTCCCCTCCTGTCTCCCCTCCTGTCTCCCCTCCTGTCTCCCCTCCTGTCTTCCCTCCTGTCTCCCCTCCTGTCTTCCCTCCTGTCTTCCCTCCTGCTGGTTGTCCTCCTGTCTCCCCTCCTGTCTTCCCTCCTGTCTCCCCATCCTGACTCCGTCCCTCGTCCTCCGTCCTGCAGGGACCTCGTCGTCTCCTCACATCCCACGTCTCTGAACCCGTCTCTGGACGCAGACGTCCACCTCGATCCTCCTGACTTCAAGCATCTGGTTCCGATCCGCCTCAGACAGCGATCCGCTTCCCGCGGTGCGTGAAACCGGACCGTTGGTGCTTCTGGACCATCAACCTGGTTCTGATGGTCCGGCCGGGTCCTCGTTTATCTAGTTTGTTTGCCAAAGTTCTGACCCGGTCCACTCTGATCTGAAAACATCAGTGTTCTGAGCGGTTCTGGTCTGGTTCTGTTCAGGTAAACCGCGACCCGTCTCCATGCCGGTCGACTCTGTCCTGTCCGTCTCCGGGTCCAAACGCAGAACTCAGGGAAGGAAAGGTAACTGTTGGTTCTGTTCGGCCCGGACCGCCTCAGAACCTCCATCACCCGGTTCTTGCTGTCCGTCCCGAACAGGTCGGGTCGAGCCGCACCGGTACCTGAGCACCGAGCGGGTCGGCGCCGTCCCGGAGGAGGAGCCGGCCTCCGGTCTGCCGGCCCGCGGGTCGGCGCCGGTCCGGGGCGTCGACCACATCAGGGGCAGCCGCTGCCTGATCGGCGCCGACCCGGTCCGCGGCGCCACCAAGAAGCTTCCTGCTGCCGCTCAGACCAGAACCAAGACCGGGTCAACGTCTGTCCTGGGCGGCTGGCTGGCCCGGCTCAGACTGCTCAGTCACTGAGGACGGACCGGACCGGCAGGAACCGGACCAGCAGAACCGCCGGAGGTTCCTGCTGGAAGACCCGGTTCTGTTCGACACCAGCAGAGACTCTCCTCCAACCGGGTCAGAACACGTCCGGTTCCTCTGGTCCAGGTCAGATCCGCTCCAGAAGGTTCTGATGCTGCTGGGAGAACCATCACCGAGTCCAGCACCGGGTCATGGACCAGAACCAGCCAGAGGATCCTGAACATTGTTCTGCTGAAGAGGAGCAGAGACATGAAGCGACGTCCTGAACTTTGACCTTGTTTCTGGTCCTCCTGGATCTCCAGGCCCAACCAGAACCAGGGTTCTGCTGACTGATTCAGATTCCTGGAGGTCCAAGTCAGAACCTCCTCAGGGAAGTGGGTTTAGTCTGTTTGGTCACAGGAAGTGACTCTTCCTACAGGTCGTTGTTCTGGACCCTGTTGGGTCTCGAGCTGCTGGCGGACGGACGGCTGTGGCTCCCATGTTTCAGGAAGCTGCTGAGGTCACATGATCCATTTAACCGTTTCTGCTGTCTGATTGGTCCATCAGCCCAATAAAGTGGAATTTAATAAATATTCCTGGTTGTTCTGTCATGTTTCCTCTCATGAACCAGGTTCTGAAGGTTAAACCGGTTCTGGAGGAAAATCCTGCTTTGGTAACCGTCTGACAGAAGGTGCTGAGGAAACGCTGCCCCCTGCTGGGCGGCTGCAGGAACTGCATGTTTCCTGCAGGGTGGAGTCCTATGGAAGTCTTCAAACATTTATTATCACTGATGTACATCCGGTTTGACATGAGCAGGATGTGGAACTGCTAAACGGTTAAATCTGGAGGTAAAAATGAAATCAGGCTCCATCAGCGGAGGAGCAGCAGACGGTTACTGGATCCACCAGGAGGAACGCCGGCTGGTCCAGGATCAGCAG
Organism: Micropoecilia bifurca; assembly: GCA_903067075.1. NCBI lineage: Eukaryota > Metazoa > Chordata > Actinopteri > Cyprinodontiformes > Poeciliidae > Micropoecilia > Micropoecilia bifurca. Next base: position 4,319 of record CAEGAF010138385.1, read on the forward strand.
ACGGTCTCTGGATCCATCAGGAGGAAAGTCGGCTGGTCCAGGATCAGCAGACGGTCTCTGGATCCATCAGGAGGAAAGTCGGCTGGTCCAGGATCAGCAGACGGTGAGAGGTGAGAGAATATCTGGATCCAAGGTAGATTTGATGAAGATCAGGGAGGAGCTGAGATCTGATAGAGTTAACTTTGTTTTTAGAGAAACAGCCGGTTGCATTTTTCAGTTGAATCCTCAGCATAAGTTTGTTGATTGGGATTGAGGAGATGGTTTATTGTAGAGAAAAGCTGGTTAGAGTTGATGATGTTGGAGTAATAGATCGTCCTTCCTTAAGAGAAAAGGCCGAAGCTTTCTGATGTTCCTTATGTAACTGCTGGTGTCCAGAGAGACCTGATTTATTTACACGTCTCTCGACCAACAGCTTTCATGTTCATCAGTGAACCAAGGGGCTGAAAGACTCCAGCCTCGACTTCAGAGGAGCCTGGAGCTCCACAAGCTCAGAGAGACTGATTATCGTGATCCACAGATTCATCTCCAGATGAATGATTGTCAGCAGACAAGGAGTGAAGAGCAGAAGACAAAACCTCAGGGGAAAATATTTTTCAAGTCACAAAACTGAATGAGATGTTTAGGATTTAGAGCAGACAAAGTTTAAGCACTTCTAGAGACACTGTGGTCAGAGACGCTCAGGTCATATACAGATGAACTGTTGATGGTTACAGCGTCTGATCACCAGGTCCAGAGTGTGGCCCCCTGCTGTGTGTCCAGAAGTCCAGAAGATACTTAAAATCTGCTGCCAGAGGAGGAAGAATGATCAATATGGACATTTAAATCTTCAAGAACGATATTTTACACAGAACAGGCACAGAAAGAAGTGAGGACGTCATGCATCTCTAAGTTAAACGTGGTTTTGGAGGCCAATAAACCAAAACCATATTCATCTGGAGATGGGCTTTGAGATTCAAGGCCAAACATTCAGAAGAAGAAAAGTCCTGAAGAGCCACATGGGTCAATTTGAAATTACTGGTAAATTACAGCCAGACCTCCACCATCTCAAATTAATAATTTTAATCAGCTGTGTAGATATGATGATTTGTATTTATGTATCATGTAAGCATAGTTCCATAGTTCCATATGCTTACATGGAACTATAATATATAATATATAGACTCCAATGTAGCAGAACCTGCTAATGAAACTTTGCTAAGTTTTCCAACTGAGAAAGAAAAATGCTAGAAAAAGTTGATCACCTATTTTAACAGATCATCTTTATAATATTCCACATGGATTTAGATTTTTTTAGAACTCTATTAATTCATTTTAAATATTTGATTAAAAACAAATACATGTCAAAACATTTAAACCTCTGATATTTTTCTGAATGCTATATAAATGTTTCTTCCTGTATCATTTGTGCCGTTTTCATGAATAAATACTATTTCTTAAAAGGCTTAAGTGGCGATAAAAGTATCAATAATAATCCAGACATGTCTGGTTTAAGGACCGTTATGGTTTCTACAGATAAGTTGGTCATTTCTTACTTTAACATTTACTAAATCATTGTCTGCAGTCTGGGCTGCAGTTCCCCCTCCGACCTGTGGTGGCGCTGGCGGCCCCTCACTGCGTCTCTCTGCCGCATCCGGCGCTGCTCTCCACGCCGCAGAGACAACATGGCGGACAGCAGGAGCTCCGAGGAGCCTCAGCCGGAGGAGAACAGCGAGCAGGAGGAGAGTCCAGGCGGAGAGGAGCTCAGCCTGGACGAGGTGCTGCGGCTTGGAGGGACGCAGGTCAGTCGGCGGTTCGGTTCGCGTTACAACGGAACCCTGGGTGCGAGCGGAGGTCCGGGTCCGGATCGACACATGCGGAACCGGGTCCTGCTCATCAGCGAGGCCCAGCGGACGGTTCGGTTCGGTTCGGTAGAGAAGCTTCAGGCGTACTAGCGGGTCAGAACCGGCGGGTAACGGTCCGGTTCGCTCTTCAGGAGGATGTGACGTCACAGAAGCGTTTAATCATGTTTAGATTTTTATTGAAAAACAGGAGAAAAATTATTATTCATTTAAACAATATCTGAACATTTACCACTTAAGCTGCTTTTATACAATATTAGAAATAAGTGCAAATAATTACATTTTAAATAAGAAAAATATTTTAATAATAAATCCTTGTAGCATCACGGTGTGAAAAGTTGGTCCTTCCTGAATGAACATGATACATTTAGGGATTAAATTGGACTAAAGGATAATCTGACGAGATTAAGAGATTTATTCACAGAATGTGGAGCTAAAGACTGAAGAGAGGTGAAGGTAGAACAGTTTTCATCTTTAACATGTTACAGCAAAGTCACCTCTGGGCGTAGTACCTCCACCCTGCCAACAGGTGGTGCTACAGCGTCATGGTGTTGGTTTGAACCTTGTGGGCTCTCTGCTCCCTGCTCTCCGTCTGCAGGCGGACTACGTCCTGCTGGCCGCCATCGATGACCCGGCCGAGCTGGAGGATGGAGGGATGAAGGGAGCCATCGACGACCTGGAGGACGGAGAGCTGGAGGGATTCATATCCAAGCTGGGGATCCGGGGCCACACCGGGGCCCAAATCGTCCCGGACGGGACGCAGGACGGCGCCGCCGCAGACCGCAGGAAGGGAGAAAAGGCTGAGGAAGCACCGGCGGCGGAGCAAGAGTCCAGCTCTCAGAGTAAAAAACAGAAGAAGAAGAAGAAGAAGAAGGAAGAGGTTCCGGCCCAGTTCGAGTTCCAGCCGCGGCAGGTTCTGCTCATCAAGCCTGGCGGGAAGTGGTTCGAGCTGGACTACGCCTCGGAGGCGGCGGACGCGCCGCAGGACGCGGCGGCGGTGAGCCGCTACCAGGCGCTGGCGCAGCGGCTGCTGGAGTCGGAGGCGGATCTGTACCGCAGCAGCAGGAGCCTGCAGCGCGGAGCCAACGCCGCCTGGATGAAGGCCGTGGTGTCGTCCGGCGCGCTGGCCGACCGCATGGCGGCCATGACGCTGCTGGTGCAGGACGCGCCGCTGCACACGCTGGAGCACGTGGAGACGCTGGTCTCCATGGTGATGAGGAAGGGCAGCCGCCGCATGGGCCTGATGGCGCTGGACACGGTGCGGGAGCTGCTGCTGTCCGACCTGCTGCCCGAGCGCCGCAAGCTCCGCCCCTTCGCCGCGCGGCCCTTCGACCGGCTGGAGCAGCTGGCGAGCGGCAACCGCGACGCGCGCGACCGGCGCCTGGTGCTGTGGCTCTACGAGGACCGGCTGAGGCGGCAGGTGTCCCGCTTCGTGGCGGCGCTGGAGCAGGTGGGGCGCGACACGGTGGCGGCCACCAAGGCCAAGGCGCTGGCCGCCGCCCACGAGCTGCTGAGCGCGCGGCCGGAGCAGGAGGCGGCGCTGCTGGGCCTGCTGGTCAACAAGCTGGGCGACCCCGACTACAAGATGGCGGCCAAGGCGGCGCACCTGCTGCAGACGCTGCTGCGGCGCCACCCCAACATGAAGGCGGTGGTGTGCAGGGAGGTGGAGCGGCTGCTGCTGCGGCCCAACGTCGGCGCCAAGGCGCAGTACTACGCCGTCTGCTTCCTGAGCCAGGTGCTGCTGAGCCACGCCGAGGCGCCGCTGGCCGCCAGGCTCACCGCCGTCTACCTGTCCTTCTTCGCCGCCTGCGTCCGCGAGCGCGACCTGGAGTCCAGGATGCTGAGCGCGCTGCTGACCGGGGTAAACCGGGCGTATCCCTACGCCGCCGCCGGCGACGCGGCGCTGCGGCAGCAGCTGGACCCGCTGTTCCGCGTCGTCCACCTGGCCAGGTTCAGCACGGCGGTGCAGGCGCTGATGCTGCTGTTCCAGGTGCTGGACGACCAGCAGAGCCTGTCGGACCGATTCTACGTGGCGCTGTACAGGTGAGGGGCGGTCCAGACCCGCAGACCCGGTCCTGACCCGGTCCAGACCCGGTGACCCGGTCCAGACCCGGTGACCCGGTCCAGACCCGCTGACCCGGTCCAGACCCGGTCCAGACCCGCTGACCCGGTCCAGACCCGGTCCAGACCCGCTGACCCGGTCCAGACCCGCAGACCCGGTCCAGACCCGCTGACCCGGTCCAGACCCGGTCCAGACCCGGTGACCCGGTCCAGACCCGGTCCAGACCCGCTGACCCGGTCCAGACCCGGTCCAGACCCGCTGACCCGGTCCAGACCCGCAGACCCGGTCCAGACCCGCAGACCCGGTCCAGACCCGGTCCAGACCCGCTGACCCGGTCCAGACCCGCTGACCCGGTCCAGACCCGCTGACCCGGTCCAGACCCGCAGACCCGGTCCAGACCCGGTCCAGACCCGCAGACCCGGTCCAGACCCGCTGACCCGGTCCAGACCCGCAGACCCGGTCCAGACCCGCTGACCCGGTCCAGACCCAGTCCAGACCCGCTGACCCGGTCCAGACCCGGTCCAGACCCGGTCCAGACCCGCTGACCCGGTCCAGACCCGGTCCAGACCCGCAGACCCGGTCCAGACCCGGTCCAGACCCGCTGACCCGGTCCAGACCCGGTCCGGACCCTGTGACCTGCTGAGTGACCCTGTGACCTCTGACCCTGTGACCCCCTGACCCTCTGACCCCCCCCCACAGGAAGCTGCTGGACCCGGGCCTGGCGGCGGCGCCGCAGCGCAGCCTGTTCCTCAACCTGCTGTTCAAGGCGCTGAGGGCCGACGTGGCGCCGCGGCGCATCAAGGCCTTCGCCAAGCGGCTGCTGCAGGTCGCCGCCCAGCAGGACGCCGGCTTCAGCGCCGCCGCCATCTTCCTCGTGTCCGAGGCCATGAAGGCCCAGCCGGGCCTGCGGGCCGCGCTGCAGCAGGCCGAGGTGAGGAACCGGGCCGCGCCAGCACCGGGTCCCACCGGGCCGGGTTCTGATCGGTCCTGGTTGTGATTGGTTCTGATTGGTCCTGGTTCTGATCGGTCCTGGTTGTGATTGGTTCTGATCGGTCCTGGTTCTGATTGGTTCTGATTGGTCCTGGTTCTGATCAGTCCTGGTTCTGATCGATCCTGGTTCCGACCGGGCCGGGTTCAAACCGGGCCTGGTTCTGATTGGTTCTGATCGGTTCTGGTTCTGATTGGTTCTGATTGGTTCTGATCGATCCTGGTTCTGATCAGGCCGGGTTCAAACCGGACCTGGTTCTGATCGGTCCTGGTTCTGATCGGTCCTGGTTCTGATCGGTCCTGGTTCTGATCGGGCCGGGTTCTGATTGGTTCTGATCGGTCCTGGTTCTGATCGGTCCTGGTTCTGATCGGTCCTGGTTCTGATCGGGCCGGGTTCTGATCGGTCCTGGTTCTGATCGGTCCTTGTTCTGATTGGTTCTGATCGGTCCTGGTTCTGATCGGTCCTGGTTCTGATTGGTTCTGATCGGTTCTGGTTCTGATCGGTCCTGGTTCTGATTGGTTCTGATCGGTCCTGGTTCTGATTGGTTCTGATCGGTCCTGCCAGGAGGAGGAGGAGGAGTTCAGAGACGTGTGTGAGGATGAGGAGCAGCAGGGGGGCGTGGCGGAACCAGCGGCCCGACCCGCGGCCTCCTGGGTCCACCACCAGAACCTGGAAGGTACCTGTCCCCGCCTCGGTTCTGATTCGGATTGGAACAGGTGTGGTTCTGGTCCGACCCGGTTCTGACGTCTGAATGTTCTGACAGGAGGGCGGAGCTCCCAGAACTACGACCCGGTTCACAGGAACCCGCTGTTCTGCGGTGCCGACCGCTGCCCGCTGTGGGAGCTGCACCGGGTGAGGACCCGACCCAATCGGCCCGGTTCTGCTCCGACCCGGTTCTGATCCGACCCGGTTCTGATCCGACCCGGTTCTGATCCGACCCGGTTCTGATCCCTCTCTGCAGCTGTCTCTGCACTTCCACCCATCGGTGTCCCTGTTCGCCCGAACCGTCCTGCAGGTAACTCCAGAACCGGCCCGGTCCTCCAGAACCCGGCCCGGTCCTCCAGAACCCGGCCTGCTCTGACCCGTTTCCTGTCCGCAGGGAGAGCCGGTCCAGTACTCCGGCGATCCGCTCCAGGACTTCACGCTGATCCGGTTCCTGGATCGCTTCGTCTTCAGGAATCCAAAGCAGCTCAGAGGAAAACGTGAGTCCCGGTTCTCCGGCTCCATCCTGACCCGGACTCGGTTCTGATCCAACTTCCTGTCTGTCTGTCTGTCTGTCAGAAAACACAGATTCTGCAGCACTGAGGCCCAAGCAGCGGTTCCCGGTCGGCTCGCTGCCAGGTGAGCTGTCCCTGCCGGTCCTTGTGGTTCTGAACGTTTCCGGGTCCGATTCTCACTCCGGGTTCTTCCAGTGAACGGCGCCGAGTTCCTGTCCAGAGACGAGAGCCAGATCCCCGTCGACCAGGTCTTCTTCCACCGGTGAGTCCCGCCGTCCGCCCAGAACCCGGTTCTGACCCGGCTGACCCAGAACCCGGCTCCGGCCCGGCTGACCCAGAACCCGGCTCCGGCCCGGCTGACCCAGAACCCGGCTCCGGCCCGGCTGACCCAGATCCCGGTTCTGTTGCTGCAGCTTCTTCAGGAAACGGCAGCAGGAGAAGCAGAGCCGGCGGCAGCGACCCGACGGAGACGAGGAGAGCCTGGAGAGCGTCGACGACGCCGAGTTCGAGGCGGCGCTGGGTACTAACCGGGTCACTAACCAGCTGTTAACTAGCTGTTCCTAACCAGCTGTTCCTAACCAGCTGTTCCTAACCAGCTGTTCCTAACCAGCTGTTCCTAACCAGCTGTTAACCAGCTGTTAACCAGCTGTTACTAACCAGCTGTTAACCAGCTGTTACTAACCAGCTGTTAACCAGCTGTTAACCAGCTGTTACTAACCAGCAGTTCCTAACCAGCTGTTCTTAACCAGCTGTTCCCAACCAGCAGTTCCTAACCAGCTGTTCTTAACCACCTGTTACTAACCACCTGTTACTAACCAGCTGTTCCCAACCAGCTGTTAACCAGCTGTTAACCAGCTGTTCCTAACCAGCTGTTAACCAGCTGTTAACCAGCTGTTCCTAACCAGCTGTTAACCAGCTGTTCCCAACCAGCTGTTAACCAGCTGTTAACCAGCTGTTACTAACCAGCTGTTAACCAGCTGTTACTAACCAGCTGTTAACCAGCTGTTACTAACCAGCTGTTAACCAGCTGTTCCCAACCAGCTGTTAACCAGCTGTTCCCAACCAGCTGTTAACCAGCTGTTACTAACCAGCTGTTACTAACCAGCTGTTAACCAGCTGTTCCCAACCAGCTGTTAACCAGCTGTTCCCAACCAGCTGTTAACCAGCTGTTACTAACCAGCTGTTACTAACCAGCTGTTACTAACCAGCTGTTAACCAGCTGTTCCCAACCAGCTGTTACTAACCAGCTGTTAACTAGTTGTTCCTAACTAGCTGGTCCTAACCAGCTGTTCTTAACCAGCTGTTCCTAACCAGCTGTTACTAACCAGCTGTTACTAACCAGCTGTTCCTAACCAGCTGTTAACCAGCTGTTCCCAACCAGCTGTTAACCAGCTGTTACTAACCAGCTGTTAACCAGCTGTTCCCAACCAGCTGTTACTAACCACCTGTTACTAACCAGCTGTTACTAACCAGCTGTTACTAACCAGCTGTTACTAACCAGCTGTTCCTAACCAGCTGTTAACCAGCTGTTAACCAGCTGTTCCTAACCAGCTGTTAACCAGCTGTTCCTAACTAGTCTTAAGGAAACCTCCCCCTGATCCTGGCTCTGATCCCACAGATTCCTTGGAAACCGACTTCGCCGACGTTCCTGACGGCGACTTGGACTTTGCAGGGTGAGTTTCCAGCATCCATGAAATGAAATCGAAGCCTCGACTGTTCAGAAACATCCAATCATCTTATGTAGAACGCAGCGGGGGCGGGGCTACCGGGGCTGAGGCGTGAAGCTGACCAATCAGAAGAGAGGCTCTCAGGAAGCATCATGTAGTCGGCTGACGGTTCCGGTCGGTTCCGGTTCTGACGCTCCTGTGTTTCCCAGGAACGTCAGCAGTAAGAAAGGGACGGACTCTGAGGACTCGGACCTGGAGGACGACCTGGACGATGAGGAAGTGTCTCTGGGCAGCTTGGATGAGGACGACTTCGGAGAGGACCAAGGCGGGACCTTCATGGACCCGGATGATGGCGGTAGGGAGCGTTCTTCTCCGGGTCGATCCGGTCCGGTCCGGTCGGTCTGGTTGGTCTGGTCCGGTCGGTCCGATCCTGTTCGGTCTGGTCCGGTCCAGTCCGGTCGATCCGGTCCAGGTCGGTCCGGTCCGGTCCAGGTCGGTCCGGTCCGGTCGGTCCGGTCCGATCGGGTCGGTCCGGTCTGGTTGGTCTGGTCCGGTCGGTCCGATCCTGTTCGGTCTGGTCCGGTCCAATCCGGTCCAGTCCGATCGGGTCCGGTCCAGTCCGGTCGATCCGATCCGGTCCAGGTCGGTCCGGTCCGATCCGGTCCGGTTCATCCCGGTTTGTCCCTCCTGCAGGTCCAGAGCTGGAGGATGAAGACGCTCCTGAAGGTCAGTTCGGCTCCTCCTCTTCCTCCCTGGTGATCCGCTGGATCCCAACAGGAAGTGTGTTTTCCTTCCTGCAGGTTCAGACCAGGAGGCGGAGCTTCCTGCCATTCCTCAGACCAGGAAGAGGAAGTCCTCCAAGGAGCCGGACTTCCTTCCTCAGACCAGGAACAGGAAGTCCTCCAAGGAGCCGGACTTCCTTCCTCAGACCAGGAACAGGAAGTCCTCCAAGGAGCCGGACTTCCTTCCTCAGACCAGGAACAGGAAGTCCTCCAAGGAGCCGGACTTCCTTCCTCAGACCAGGAACAGGAAGTCCTCCAAGGAGCCGGACTTCCTTCCTCAGACCAGGAAGAGGAAGTCCTCCAAGGAGCCGGATTTCTCCGGACCTTTAGGTTTGTGTCTCTTTTGACTCTGCAGGAAGTTCTGCAGCACCTGGACTCACTTCCTGTTTCACTTCCTGGTTCTTCCAGAGCCGAAGAAGAAAGGGAGGAAGGACAGAGGTGTGTTTGCTTCGGCGGAGGAGGTGAGTGTTTCTCTGCAGAACCGGGTCGGGTCCAGTTTCAGCCACTGGGAGGCGCTGCAGGCGATGCTCATCCTCCTGTTTTCCTCCAGTTTGGATCCCTGCTGGACGAAAACACCGACTGCAAGATGGACACCATCGGCCTGAACGCCATGGCAACCAGCGACAGAGCAGGTAGGACCGGAACCGGACCGGACCGGACCGGAACCGGAACAACATTTAGAAGCATGTGAATCAGGAGACAGAACCGTTTTATTTTAGTTTGCTGGATTCTAGCAGGTCACAACATTCAGAGTCCAGTCGGTCCAACAGAACCGGTTCTGCTCCTCAAAGGGACAGTTTGCTGCGTTACTGTTGGGCTGGTTCCGATCCGGTTCTGGAGGGAACCGGATGATCCTTTCTCTGATATTATGGGATGGACGGAGGGAGTGGTAGGCTCCGCCCCTTTGGCTCCAGGACGGCTCCTGATTGGCTGCTTTTGAAGCCAAACTGTCCCTTTGAGACGTGAACCGGGTCGGTTCTGACCGGGTCGGTTCTGACCGGTCGGTCCTGACCGGGTCGGTTCTGACCTGGTTCTGACCGGTCGGTTCTGACCGGGTCGGTTCTGACCGGTCGGTTCTGACCCGGTCGGTTCTGACCGGTCGGTCCTGACCGGTCGGTCCTGACCGGTCGGTTCTGACCGGTCGGTTCTGACCGGTCGGTTCTGACCGGTCGGTTCGACCGGTCGGCTCTGACCGGTCGGTTCTGACCGGTCGGTCCTGACCGGTCGGTCCTGACCGGGTCGGTCCTGACCGGGTCGGTCCTGACCGGTCGGCTCTGACCGGTCGGTCCTGACCGGTCGGTTCTGACCGGTCGGTCCTGACCGGGTCGGTTCTGACCGGGTCGGTCCTGACCGGTCGGTCCTGACCGGTCGGTCCTGACCGGGTCGGTTCTGACCGGTCGGTTCTGACCGCTGCTCCTCCCCCCGTTAGGCCTGAAGCAGCTGAAGTGGGAGGCGCAGCGGGACGACTGGATCCAGGGCCGAGACGCCCAGACGCTGCGCCGCAGGAAGAGCTGCTTCATCAGGAGGAAGGCGAGGAGGAACAGGAAGTAGCTCCGCCGGCCGCCCAGGCTTCCTGGTCCTGCTCCCGCATCCCGTAGATCCCGGCCCACTCGGTGGACTGGTAGTAAACTGGGAGGACAGGAGACGCCGTCAGGCGGCTTCATTGTTCATTTCATGTATTAAAGCTTCACGCAAACATTTTCTTTTGTTAATAAACTCTGGAATGTTTTTCTGATCCTGGTTGCTTATTGTTTTAATCCGGTTCTGGTTCTGATATTCAGTGTTAGCTCCACTCTGCCCCCTGCTGGCCGCTTCACACATCCTAGCTCCTTTCCCAGATCTTTTGAACTGGAATCAGCAGCTCGGCGTCTCCAGAGACCCAGCCGGGCTCAGCAGAACCGGAGCAGAACCGGAGCAGAGCAGAGCTGAACTCACCTTCCAGCACTGAAGGGAAGCGGCTGTTCATGGAGCTCCTGAACTCTGCAGCAGGAAGAGGAGAGCAGATGTTCCTGCTGATGTTTCCCTGAGCAACATGGCCGACGGGTCGCAAGTCCTACCCTGACTGTTGTTCATCCTGTGGAACAGGAAGTAGGCCCCGAACACCCCCAGCAGCTCCACCAGGACCACGCCCTTCATCAGCCGCCTGGCCAGGGGCTCCAGGGGCCGCGGGGACATCTGGGGGGACGGGGGGGACACAGGACAGGGGACACAGAGGACAGGGGGGGGACAGAGGAATTCATCCCAACTTTAAGCTCAGAATCCAGCCTGTTCCCAGTGGTCCAGAGGGCCACATAACATACGGCAGACCAGATGTGGCCCTCAGTCCCCCAGGGACCAACCGTGTCCCTGGGTTTGACACGGCAAAGAACTGATATCAGTGTATCATAAGCCTGGCGCCCACCAGGCTTTACCTGCCCCCCGCTAGGATAAGTGCTGCTTGTTTTTGCTTTTAGAAGAAAAATAAATACTATTTTTAATAAGTCATACACCAAGCGTCTCTGCTGCTGTGAGTGTTTCACTGGTGGAGCAAATTTCTTCCTAAAAGATGGTTTATGGTTGATGCCTTAAAGCGGCAGAG
>CAEGAF010138389.1:0-69415 GCA_903067075.1 Micropoecilia bifurca
TGTGTGTGTGTGTGTGTGTGTGTGTGTGTGTGTGTGTGTGTGTGTGTGTGTGTGTGTGTGTGTGTGTGTGTGTGTGTTACCGGCTGTCCAAATGTGGCTTGATGTGTGAGTAAACACACACTGGAGAAAAATCAATAGAGCGAATCTGAGATGTATGGAACAGATGCATGGATGGCAGAGATGCTCTCAGGTGAGCAAACAAGCACAACACAAAGGCGCCCATTTCACACAGGACCGCGCCATTTAACATAAAGAGCTAGCTCTGCCGCAGCCATTACAAAGGAATAATGGCCCAGACGAGCGAGCTAGCGCTTCCCCGTAGATCCCTCTCCGCCACGCTATTGTGGTGGACTCCCCAGGAAATGAATTGCTGCTATTCTGATGTCATAACTTGGCACTTTCATTGTTATGAGATGTGTGTGCGTGCACAAGCTAATGTCTCGTCACAATACGGCATGCACCGTGCGCCGGCTGCTCTAGCAGCTTTCCCTCGCTGCACCAGAATTACAGCTGCAGTGTGGGACGTTTGTGAAATATATATAGTTTTAAAATGTTTGTTAAAACCGTCAGTATGATATGAGACAGATATTCCGTGAAAAGATCGATCTCCTTCACATCGACCCTGAGCTATTATTGCCGCTCAAAGAAGCACAACACTCCAGACCAAAAACAACCATTCAGAACCAGGAGGTGGGTCTTATCGCTGTCAATCATGGTGAGTATGCTACTGGGGGAGAAACAACTCACCGTTTAAGGAAAAGCATTAGTGACCATGCTAACTAGCCTTAGCATTAACTACAGGTTCTTCTATCAGGGATGAGCAGCGCGTACATGAGTGTGGTTGATGAGGGCTAAGACTCTTCCCAGCTCTGATTAGTTGTTTCTATTTAGCACTGGGAGAAGGCAGAGAAGTTAGATATTTTTTTTCACAGATTATCTGAAGACATTATTTTGTAAAAGTTACATGCTACAGCTTTAAACCCCGTGAGAATGCGAACGAGCTCCTGCGTTTGGGTTTGCTTGGCCTCCGTCAGCGGCCATTTTTTTAGTGGATCCAGTTAGTCTCCAATCCGGCTGCAATTGGAGGCTTGAACTGATGGTTTTAACGCAATTTTCAGTCAAGCATCTCCACAGTGGAGCCAAAACAGATGCAATTGAGCCAATTCATTACCAATGCACAGTGTATGCTATCAGAGTCAGTCAGCAGCCACTCAGTGTTTATCAGAGCCAATTAAGACCAATCAAGCCCGCTAGACATCATAATGTCTGAAGACGGTGATGAGGGCAGAGTGTATAATGAGGCTTCGACAGAGAGCGGCCCTAAATGGTCTCATGGTCACTGAGATGTCCGTTAGATTTCCACGCTGCACCGCAAAAGTATTCACACCCCCAGAGGTTTTTTTCACATTTTGTTTTACGTCCCAAGATAGTAGTAGTGGGGGATTTATTTGACGGATGACATCATTTCATCATTTTTAAAAATAACAATCTAAAAAGTGTGGCATGCATTTATTATTCAGTCTGTCACAGGGTTGTTTTTTTGGGGGGGAAAGTTTACCAGCTTTGCTTTTCTAGAGACATGAAAATTTGCCTGGTCATCTTTGCAAAATAGCTCAGACTCACTTGGATTGGACGAGAGCATCTGTGAGTCAAGTCTCAGGGGTATTGATTTGGATTTACGTCTGGACTTTGATTAAGCCGTTCGAACACAAGAACATGCTTCACTCTCCATGTTTGGGATTGTTGACCTGCTGGACGGTGAAACCTTGAAACCTTCAGACATTTCCAACAAGTTTTCTTCCAGGATTGTCTGCATTTAGCTGAATACAAGCTCACGCCTTTTAGGTCATTATTTGCCAAAACCTTCTTTCCACTTTATCATCATGTGCTGCCATTTGAATAAGAGTCTTGAAAATATGTGGTCGCAACATGACAAAATACGAGAGGGTTCAAGAAGATTACATATTTATCTACTTGTGACCTTCATGTGATGTTATCATTATCCAGCCCTCCTCTGTGCAGCTCTACTGCCAGGCTACAGGCTGCTATCATGCTCCATGTCCGAGCCAATCGTGCAGCTAAGGGAATTATTTCAGTACATTGCAGACGGCCATTGAACCAGTCAATGATGTGCGATTTCTTTTTTTTTACTCCTCTCCCAACCCCCATCCCGCTTCAGCACCACATACAGTCTGGCCCCCGGGGCGAAAAGCCGCATGTTCGTGTTCCCTCGCCTAGCGCTCTCCACGGCGCCAGGCCGCCGCTTGGTCCAACCTACGGACTCCAAGAATAGGGAAAACAGCTCAGCATGTCTACTAGAGAGTGTGTTTTAACGAAACTGAATATTTATTTTAAAACCAAAATCCAAACAAATAAAAAGAAAAAAAAGGGCAAGTTATGGCCACATGGGGCATAAATCTCCTGAAGATCTTGCAGTTTGAGGAATAATGGATTATTCAGATCCACCAGAGAAATGATCAGTTTCCTGAGTTTTCCAGCTTTGCGGAGTATAAAATTTTGCACCAGTCATCCATCAACAGGTTCAAAGAAAACTCCAATTTTCCCTCACTTTGAAAAACGACATTTTGACTGTGATCTTTACAAATATTGTAAATATTTCTTTAAATAAAAAGAGGAGAGAAAAAGAAAAAGAAAACATGAACACAGGCTCCTGCAGTATGACAAGAAAGATTATAATCTCAGATAGAAAGTAAAGGAGCAAAACATGGAGGTGTAACCACTTAGTCACTCTATTACAGTAGCACTGTTTTAAAACTACATCAGGCTAAGAAATAGCATATTCTTCCTATTTAGGTTAAATGTAGATTACAGTCACACACTCAAACTAATGAACAGTTGTTTGTAGATGAATTATGTTTCTTCTATACTGGTAGATTGTTTTCTATTGTAGTAAGTTCATAAAAAGACACTTATATTTATCTAAAACCTTTTATAATAATAATAAATCCAATCACCAAATTATTCAATTATAGTGATGATAATAATTATTGCCATCACGTATAATGATGATAATAATTATTATCATCATAAAAGCTGCCTGTTGAGCAAATAATGTAATGCTCTATGTGGCTTAAGCAAGAATGCACACTACAGTTGGATCATGTTAAACGTTTTTGTTTATATCGCTGTGAAGTCAGTGGTTCAAAGTAATCACCTGGGTTTCGTTAGATAGATTTTTATTAACTCTGCGTTGTGTTTCAACTAGAACCAAGTTGGAATTTATTCTGTTTAATTGAAGTATGTGTTAAAACCGACATATATTTGGATATAAATTGGGTCAGTTTTTCTTCTAAAGTGCCTTAAGATGACATTAGTTGTACATTTTTCACTGTACAAATAAACTGAAGTGAATCAGGACATCTATAACCACAAAAGGCCACCAACAGTTGAAAAACAACAGATTTCTACAATAGCTAAGTGGAAATATGATGTTTCTGTCCTTTTGTTACAACTAACAACCAATCCCACTCAAATGAAGCTGAAAATAACCATAATCTCACCCCAATCACCTGTGTTTTTTATTTTTTTTACCTCCTGATCGCAGCTGAATGGCCTGTCACTGAATTAGAAGTCCACCTGTAATTATGTCGTATCATTACCATCCTCCCGTCTGGCCCATCGGGATAATTTTGTTTGCCACATCACTAACACCGGCAGTTAGACACATTGGCAACATTTTTCTTTTCGTGATGTTGTTTTTTTCTGCACTGCGACATTGCAGGACGTGATTGTGCAATCATCCCACTCCAGTGGAAATCAATGGCAGGTCCATTTTCTATTCCTGGCTACTAGAAATGGCCCTTTTTTGCCAGGAGTAGAGTCTAGAGAGAGAACGAACGAGAGAGAGAGAGGAGCCTGGGCGAGGTGGGGAGAGAGGAGGAGAGACTGTCCGATGCTGGTTGGCATGGTAACCTGGCCAGGTGAAAGGGAGCCTGGGAGAAGAGGGAGGGAGTATACAGGGGGGTTGTCTCAGGGGAGTAACCTATCAGCAGCCAGCCTATCCCCCACAATCCCTTGCAGGCTTAAGCGTATCATCACTGCCCTCTGGGTTGCTGTGGAGGAACAGGGCTCTCCTCACCTCCACATAAAAGACACTTTGTGCTGCGCAGCAAACATGCGCTACACACTCGGCTGTTTCTTCTTCACTTCCCAAACAGCCAAACTGCTGATGTGTCGCTCTGCAGCACAACGCTGAAGGACATTCACCGCTCTCCAGATGTGTGTGTCAACATGAACACACCGGCCCACGAGGATCCAGGAGAAGATAAACATTAAGTTACATTCATAGATATATAGATATATATGTTGATTTCGACTGTCACAGCTTCGTCACAGCTCTTCTTTTCTTCTTCATTTGCGCAATAATTCTGCAGCATATTAAAGAAATAAATCAGCACAACAATCACAGGGTCCAGCCGCTGCCTCAGGGCTGCCTCAGCTGCTCGCACACACACAGAGCACACACACTGCTGAATTTACATGCACACACACAAAGCGCTTCCCAGAGGCCTCGCCATGTTCCACACACTCTGATTGTTGAGTCTTTCTTTTCTGCTCTTCATGGGCGTCATTTTGGAGGCGCGTTCAGTTGAAACCGAGCCCTTCTCAATGATGCCAGTGTCACAATTTTAACCGAGGTTGGAGATTTTGAGCGGCTACTTTTAGAAATTATAAAATAAAACATCTTAGAACCCTTGGTTTTCTTCTACTAAGAATATATGTAATAAATACTAATGCAAATATCTACTGGTGTGTTTATCTGTGTTCCTGTTGTTCACTTGTACTTGTGCAATTTCACATAGGAAATATAAATTCGCTTATTGGAAACATGGCAATTTTTCAATAAAACTCTTATTTTTCAATAAAAAGTTTTTTAGGATGAGATATGTCTTCAGCTGTATTTTACATTGGAAACACTTTACTTCACATCAAGAGTCATGATCAACAACCCGATGTTGGTTCTGCCGCATTGAGCCATTTTATACCACAGTCAAGTAACTACGTTGCATTCAGTTGTTATGAAAATTCTGTATGTGTCAAAAATAAACTTAAAACAAATTTGAATCTGCTTCAAAACTCTCTAACAGTGAAAGCAGGATGAAGTCTAAATGCATCAGTTTTTGGTGGAGGGGAGGATTAGGGGAAGTCGGAGCGATCTGCTCTTTTCTAACTCTGATTGGATGAAATTATGAATATCTCAGCAGTTCAAGACAAAAGTAAAATTGACCCAAGTTCATGTTTTCATCTTGTGGAGGATTTAAGAACCGTTCTTAATATTCAGGCTAACCACAGTTAGTGATACGAGTCGATATTAACGCGTTTCTATCTTTAGAAACGCGTTAATATCGAAAAATTGTACAAATCTATTTGTAGTAACTGATTTAATGAGGAAAAAAAACACAGATTATTACTGTTTTATAAATTGTGGCAGCCATGTTGAATTGTGAGGCTGGAGTTTGATATATTCCAGTAGTTCTGCTTCTGCTACTTCCACTTTTCATCTTCTATTTAACTTTTGTACCTTGACAGTCGGGATTTCCTTTTTAATCCCCAAAGTGTATGAAACATGTGAAGTTCGCCCTCCGCACATCCTCTACAGACCTAATGGCTGGAAAACGTATCAGCCTCCCGTATCGCCGTCCCCATATTTTGTCACCTAGCAGAGTACACGGCTCTGCCAGAGGTGTCAACAAATAACCGAGCCTCTTTCAGGGCGGGATCAAAGGAGCCGCGCTCGCTAAAACGAAAATGTTTACATAAAACCCAGGCAGCTGTTTCTTCCCCGCCGCTCGTCCCAAATGTGTCTCACAAAAAATTCATACTTGTCATGCAAAATAAATCAGCGTTCGTTTCCATAGCCAAGCCCCAAATGGCGACGGAGTGAATAAGAGATGAGGCTTAAATGTTTGCAACCTCTTGCCTGACACTTTCCATCACATCATTGGAGTTATGCGCTGTGTGTGTGTAAGGCCCAGACGGAATGTGTGCGTGAGCGTCTGGGAGTACAGGCTTGTTATACACTCCGCTGTGGGTGTAATGAGCCATGCATGTCGTTATTGTGCGTTAAGTGTGGTGTCTTCAGAGGGTTGTTACAGCCTCCCTGCACCATTAAGGAGCCTCTGATACAAGATACGCAGCGGGGCCACACGCTTCCTTAAAGTCAGCATTAAAGCCAAACCTCATGTGTGCTTACAGCTCATTAACTATGCACAGGACTTTCAGAAAGTGAGCTGTTTCTGACCGCCTGCGAGCGAGACAAAAAGGATTCTTTCTGTGCCACATCAGCATATGGAACCAATCCTGAGAGACTCGCCTGTTTTGTCTCCTCAGTTCCTGCCATGATCACTTCCTACCCAAACACCACGCTGGCCACGCAGGGAGAGGAGAAGAAGATGAGCTGCACTGCCCACGGCGAGAAGCCCATCATGGTGCGCTGGGAGAAAGAGGAGCGCATCATCAACCCGGAGACCAGCCGCTACGTCGTTTCTGTTAAGGAAGTGGGCGACGAAGTCATCTCCACCCTGCAGGTGAGGACGGAGCGGCTCCCAGGTGAAGAAATGATGCTGATATAATGATGGTGACACATATATAGGTGAAGATGTAGCTACAAGCAGAGAGATGCATGGTTGGCTTTAGCATCAAGAGAATTACTGGAAGAGGAGAAGGCAACCAAACTTTCATGCGTTTGAATGTTTTAAACCTTGAAATTAAAAATCTAATCTGGGTGAACTTCAGTTCATTTGTCATTGTCACCGTTATCCTCATCTCACGTAAAAAGAATTTGTAAAACACAAACACATTCATCTGAGTGTTGCTGTTTAGGGGCTTAAGTATAATAATGTTACATAAATACATGAGAATATTCCACATTCAGCTGATAACAAACAGGAGCTGCTAACGAGACAACAATAAACTGGATTTTTAGGGAGAGGGCGACGAAGCCTTTTTGGTTTTGGTTTTTTTCTTATAAAAAGCTGTTTGTACACCATCCACCTCTCAGTTATGATGTCCATCATAACGTCTCCTTCTGCATCCACCAGATCATGCCTACAGTGAGGGAGGACTCAGGCTTCTTTTCCTGCCATGCCATCAACTCCTTTGGTGAAGACAGAGGAATCATTCAGCTCACAGTGCAAGGTAGAACCGACCCGCCGAGAACTTGCTCCGGTCAGATCCATAACTGAGGCGATGCTTTGAGTAAACAACTTCCTGCTTCACAGAGCCACCGGATCCTCCCGAGGTGGAGATCAGAGAAGTGAAGGACAGAACCATTGCTCTGCGATGGACCATGGGGTTCGACGGCAACAGTCCCATCACAGGCTTCGACATCGAGAGCAAAAACAAATCAGGTGCAAAACTCAGTCCCCTGAGTCGTAAGGTTCTGGATCGGTGCTGGGATTTAACGGGACTTACTTTAATCTGGCCCCAATAAAAACCTCCGTGTTTCCCCGTTCAGCCTCCTGGGACACGGCTCAGAAGACCAAAGACGTCTCGCCTCAGCTGAACCAGGCGACCATCATCGACCTCCATCCCTCTTCGACTTACAACATCCGCATGTTCGCCAAGAACCTCATCGGGAAGAGCGAGGCCAGCAACGAGCTCACCATCACCACAGACGAAGCAGGTGAGTCTGAGCGGACGGCATCTGTATGTAAAATCAACTTTTCAGCGTTAAAATGCTATTCCCTCATCAGATGCGCACCTGGAGTGTCGCATTGATTCGTCCATGAATGTCTGAGAAATCCTTGAATCTCCCTTTGCATCCATTTGGGTTTGTAAAACGCTCAGGGGAGCCACACAGCAGCAGTTTCCAGGCCAGAGTTTGTGCCTCACAGAGCAGCTCCTCCTCACTCTACTCCTTCAAACTAGCAGCAGCACCAGTTAGCAAAAACCTGGTGGAACTGCGCAAATACAGGGCTCACAATACGAACGATTTCTCAGTGAAATAATACATATTTGTAAGCGGAGGAATGTTGAAGTCACTACTTGGAGGCGGGAGCATCGGACGATGCAGGAGCTTCTTAAAGAGCCAGAGTCTCAATTTCAATTCAGTTTTGCAAATTTAATTTAAGTCATATTTCATATATGACATTTTTGTAACAAGTGAAGATGACATAATTACATGATTGATACAATAAAAGACATAATACTTTAAATAACTCATAGACTTGATCTTCTTTTATTAAAATGTAATTATTATCAACTGTAATCACACAAATAAATTAGGTTTCAGAAATGAGAAGGTGTCGTTTACCGAACTGAGAACATTTCCAACCCGGTGCCCCGTTGGCTCTGTTGCATTACTGAACACACGCTGACCCGGCGCTAAAAGCAGAACTTTTCAATTAGCGGCCGCAGTAGTAAATGTCACACCACGGTCGACAGAGTGAGGCTGGATGTCTTTTTGCAAGTCATTCCCTTTCTCCTTGGTCTCACCCCTCTGTGGGCGCTGCGGGGCTCTTCTCCTCACCCCCAGGATGTACCAGCAAGTCCAAGCGTCCCATCTGTTCACACACTCAGCCTTCATACTCTGTGTTTTCTTTTCTTTTCTTTTCTTTTTTTTCCATATCTGAATGGTGCGGATGATGTGATCGCAGCTCCCGATGGACCTCCTCAAGACGTGCAGCTGGAAGCCCTCTCCTCTCAGAGCATCCGGGTCACATGGAGGGTAAGTCCGACAATGTTTCTACCACATGCAGCCCAGGCGCTGAGGATGCTAACGGCTGACTTTGAGAAGAGAGCACGTCCCATCAAGATTTTGCAGAAACTGAGGATTTGTTAAGTCACTCAGGAAGAAAGTTGGTGTTTCCGTCTGTGAAGAATCGTTTTAACTGAGATCCATTGGTGGGTTTTCCATCATGAATGCCCTGTTCATAGTCATATTAATCAGAAATAACTACAGAATTTGACTAGGACTTTCAACATTCTTAGTTTTTCCTGTTTTAACCATTCAGAGAACAATTTGCTGGTGGTTGAATTAAAGAACTCATGAACTGTTTTGCTTTCATAATTTTCTGCTGGAGAACAGAATTCACTGTTTCTCAATTTACGCCAGCAGCCCAAACCACCTTACTGCCAAAATAAAGTTTGACGTTTCTGACATGCTGTGGTAATTTGCTCCAGATGTAATATGACATTTGCCTTCCCAGAGTTTTTTAGTTTTGTCCCAAAGTTCGTGGAAATCAAGCTGATTTTTTTGTTTGTTTTTAAGGACAGGAAATCAACTTGTTAATTTTGTTTAATTGATTGCATCGATTTTAAGGCATTCAACATTTTTTATTGCAATTAATTACTATATACGTATATAACGTGTATGTATGTGTATATATATATATATAATTTTTTATTTTTTTTCAAGGGTTCCAGTCGAAACCTTTGTATTTGTGCATTTCTGATACACTTGTAGAGTAAAAACTTGAATCAAGTCCCACCACCAGTTTTTATTTTTTGAATTATTTTTCAAATGTGAGACAAGCTATTAGTCGACAGCAGGTTTTAGTTTTAAATGTTGTTCTGGGGTCAGTTTTTAACCTCCAGGATGATGTTTCTTTGTGCAGGTCGGCCATTTTCTTTTTTTTTTTCTATTTGTGGATAATGGTTCTCACTGTGGTTTAAAAGTCTTAAAATTGGTTTTGTTACTCAGCTTGAAGTGGGCGAACACAGGCACTAGTTAGTTGTGCATGTTTGTTTTTTTTTCTTCTAACAAATGTATCGTGAAAATAAAACACAGCTGGGTGACAAACTGGGCGGATTTCTTTTCCAGAATTTAAATAAATGCAAAGTTTTTAAAAGGAAAATGTAGGGAAAATACTAGTTTGTGGGGATCTGGGTTGTTGTGTGAAAAACAAGCTCTTAATTCCACTTGTGTGATTTGTGTGCCAGCCACCCAAGAAGCACCTGCAGAACGGAGCGATCCGCGGCTACCAGGTGGGCTACCGGGAGTACAGCTCCGGCGGGAACTACCAGTTCAGCGTGATCAGCGTGGAGACGACCGGGGACAACGCCGAGAGTCTGGTCCTGGACAACCTGAAGAAGTTCACCCAGTATGGAGTGGTGGTCCAGGCCAGCAACAGCGCCGGGACTGGGCCGTCTTCCACTGAGGTGGCTGCTACCACTCTGGAGGACGGTAGGAAAACATTTTCTCTTCAGACTAGATGAGGACCATTGAACTGAAATGTTTTGATCATTTAAAAACTGGGATAGAAAACAGTCCTTGTTTTTATGATACAGTTATTATTCAATGTTAGATGGTTGTCCTTTAGAAGCCTGAGAACCTGTCGTCCTTAAAGCTCCGGCATGTAACTTTTACAAGAATAGACTTTTTACATATGTGTTAAAACTGTCACAATGTAATATGAGACAGATAATCTGTGAAAAGATGGAGCTACTCAAACTCCTCCCTGAGCTGCTGCTGCTGTCTGAGGAAGCACACGGCTCCCAACCAATCAGAGCCAGGAGGAGGGGTCTAAGCACTGTCAATCAAGCTTCTGTACGCGAAACTCAGTGTGGTAATGGCAGAGAGAGACAGCTCACAATTCCAGGGAAACTGTTTAGCTCCTGCGGTCAGGGGTCATGCTAACTATCCTTAGCATTCACGACAGGCACCGTTGTGTGTTGCTAGTTGTAGAGTGGCAGAGAGAAAGGGGGAGGCTGTGAGCAGCGCTTACAAGACAGTTATTGACACCGCTAAGATCCTCCTCCAGGCACTGATTGGTTGGTTCTCACAGAGCGTTGTATTTCTTTAGATGAGATTATCTGTCTCTTGCAGTCACACCATAATGATAGTTTAACAAATGTGGAAAAAAAAACTTTTAAAATAAATTATAAACCACTGTTTTAAATCTTTCAAATATAATTGATCTCCAAACTGGATATGATCAAAACAATTTTCAAACTTTCCCAGACTTTTTTAAACTATTCAAAGAAAAATATTACTTTGCAATTGTTTAACACAACTGATAAATGTAGGGCAGGAGGCTTCGATGTGTGAGGATCTGTCTCCATCTAATGGCCGCTGGAGGGTACTGCCATGCATTCTGCCCTCTAAACTGATCCTGCTTCTCCTCGCTCAGTGCCGAGCCGTCCTCCTGAGAACGTCCAGGCCGTGGCCACGTCTCCAGAGGTCATCTCGCTGTCCTGGCTGACTCCTCCCAAAGACGCCCTGAACGGCAACCTGCTGGGCTTCAGGGTCATCTACTGGGCCAACCTGCCTGACGGAGGTACGCAGTCACACTTTGGGTTTAAAAAAAAACAAAACACACACATAAACACGGTAGCTCTGAGAAAATATTTTTAAAACTGTGAAAAAAAGCGGCTTCATTTCTTGATTCGGTCGGACGGTCGGTGTGTGTGAGATGTCCTCTGCTGGACGTCAGACAGCATGGCATGGTGCTGTCACATGCTGCGTTTGTGCTGGTGGGATTGGTTGTGACAGTGTGATTACCTTTGGCCCCTGCACTGTCACATCATGTTGGCCCGCCTGAGCAACATGAATGGTTTGGACTTGACAGCCAGAACCGGCTTGAGTCGTAACAGGGGGGGGAACGCTCACATTATAATATTTTTAGATGATTGTCTGACTGTTAAATGCAAATGAAACTCAGTAACAAGACATTTGGTATATTCTGTTTATGTACAACAACAAATAAAACTCTGAAAAGGATCATCTTAGTCACTTGCTTCCTCAATTGTTTTATTTGGTAGAGGATAAAATCACAGATACGACAGATATGGACAATTTATTGCCTTTATCAGATGAACTTCCTGGAGGTCGTCTGAGATCACGTCTACTTTCAGATTGAGTAGAAGTTTTGGAATCACTTAATGTTATCAGAAGTACTATGCAATTAGGCTGCAATTAACTTTTCAAAGGCGAGGACACTATATGTTTATACAACATGTAGTTTTAGAGTTAAGAGAAGAAGTGGTGGGTACCTGAAGTGACACTGAAAGACAGAAAGTAGCTGGAGAACAACAGATACCTGGTAGACGTGTCAATATTTGTGTATTCCTGATTTCTGGGTCAGAATATAGCTTTGGCTGAGTTTCTTACTGCCCTCTTTCACTCCTTCCTTTTTCTCCTTTGCCTCTTCAGAGCTCGGGGAGATCAGGAACGTCACAACCTCTAAGCCCTCGCTGGAGCTGGATGGACTGGAGAAATACACCAACTACAGCATCCAGGTGTTGGCCTTCACCCGAGCAGGAGACGGCGTCCGCAGTGAGCAGATTTACACCCGCACCAAGGAGGACGGTAAGGAAGACGAACACACCCTTTTACAAGAAAAATAAACAAGGCGGCTGTCAGATGGCAGGATCTGTTGTCTTGCAAATACAGTGAAGTTTCATAAATTAACTGTAAGGCAACAGTTTCTTAATGTTTCATTCAATTTCCTATGAAATTCTAACACTGAATATGTGAGAAAGTTTCAAAAAACTTCACTCGCTTGTTTTGATGAAGAAGGCTTGAGTCGGTTGATTCCTCTCTGGATATTTACCAGGAACACAGAGGCAGGTAGTCCGAGTTCAAACAGTGACCGATTCCCGGCTGGAAAAGGCAGTTTTCTAACTTTCACATCTTAGTAAAATACCTCAGAATGACACTAAACAAGATGAAAATGTTGTGTTGGTGTCACTGATGCGTAGCGAAACCAATGGCAGGGCATAATCGGTGAGCGTCTACATACATTTTGCACATTATCAGTGTATATTCATAATGTGTTTCATTATTAATATACATTATGTGGACACTGTTTAGGACACTCAGCCATCGTCTCTGTGTGCTAGAGCAGAGACAGACAAGCTGGCCAGTTATCTGTCTGATCTCACACTATTGGTTTGGGTCTTAAACTGGCACTAAGAAGTGTATTCATATCCTTCTTTAAGATAAATGATCATTGTTCTAGATCATCGTATGTTTAACAGGAGTTTTATATTTCCTATATTCAGTTTCTGTGCACCTTTGATCTGATAATAGCTATTTTTTTAACCAAATTCCATGTTTCTTCAAGAACTAGAATATAAAACGATATGAGAAGGGTTACTAAAGATGTTGTTTTTATAGCCACCCTGCGTCTTAATTTAGCATTAGCCTAGCTAGCACTGCAGGTTGTAGAAAAAGAAGTAGCCAATTGCACCTGCGTTTTTCTGGAGAATATAGAACCTCCTTTTATCTCTGAGGTTGCCGAGATTTCCAGATTTGGAGTTTTTTATGACAGACAGAGGCTAAAAGCTCAACAGGATGTAAAAGCAGCTCAAGTTGACATCCCTGTTATCTGCTGACAGCGATGCTACCTCACAGCGTGGCAGAAACACACACATTGTCTCAACATGTTGCATGAAATAGTTTCCACTCATATAGCTTGTTGCGTCTCTCGACTTCCTCTGACTTAGCTTTAAACGCCACACTGACTGAAAAAAACAAACATTGTGTGATCTTTTCTCAATAGTAACTTCTGCAGCAAAGATGGTTGTTGTCTCAGGCTTCTAGTAGCACTATGGTGCGTTCACCTATTGAAAAAAGACTGTATTTTTATATATTTTTTAGTTTCTATCTGGCCGGTCACTCATCAGGCCTCATTAAGCGTCTCTTCTGTAACCGATCTCCTTCTGCTTTCAGTTCCTGGTCCTCCAGCTGGTGTGAAAGCTGCAGCTGCATCCAACTCAGTGGTGTTTGTGTCCTGGCTCCCTCCTCTCAAGGTGAACGGCATCATCAGGAAGTACACCGTTTTCTGCTCCAATCCACACCCTACGGTAAAACCGATTCCAACAACTTTCCTGTTCCGTCCTGCTGAGCAAATGGGATTTGCACCAGGTTCAGCACGCTTTTTAAATGCTTGTTCCCCCCACAACCTTCCTCCTGCAGGTGAGCAGTGAATTCGAAGCAGCTCCAGATGTTTTCTTCTACCGCATCCCGAACCTGAGCAGGAACCGACAGTACAGCATCTGGGTGGTGGCCGTCACGGCCGCAGGCCGCGGAAATGCCAGCGAGATCATCACCGTCAAACCCATGGCTGAAGGTTAGTACCAAACATGCACATTTCTTTATCGGAGCCCACAGGTGATCCATTATGGCAGTCTGAGGTGGATGGAAGTAGAAATCTCCTTTTTGTTACTTCAGTTGAATGTAAATAACCCTGCATTCATGTACGGTATTTGCTTGTGGTGTCTGGCGTCGGAACCCGCAGCTCCGCATTCTGCCTGATAAATGTTGTCACCACTGTTAACCCACTGAGCTTTGACTCGGTTGGCTTGAAGGGTCACAAAACGCCACCGGTGCTAACCCAGGAAAGGGTGCTGTGATGTCACAAGCCTGCGTGTTTGTATTTGCAGCTCCGGCTCGAATCCTGACCTTCAACAGGACAGTCACGACTCCCTGGATGAGGGACATTGTGCTGCCCTGCAAGGCGGTCGGAGATCCGTCCCCAACCATCAAGTGGCTGAAGGAGATGTGAGTGCAGTACAAATAAGAACAAAAGAAAGGAAGAAAAGAAAAACAATTTCAGGTTTTAATGCATTGTACCTTGCAAAAGCATTAACGTTCCTAGACCTTTTCATGTTTGTGATGTTTGAACTTCAATGTGAGCAACTGGGAGTTAAAGGGTAAAAATCCATTTCTGTTCAGAGGTGCTACCTCTAAACAAATTTGTGATGAAGATAAAAACAAGGTTAGGTGTTATATTGTCTGAAAATGTATCAATTATGGGAAAACTACAACTGCACCAAGAGATGGCCGCCAAACTAAGCTGACAAGTTGAGCAATGTGACAGAAAAATAACTCTGGACAGCATCTCCGTGGCCAAACATGGCAACCATAACAACATGGAAATGCTACGTCAGATACAGGATATGTTGTACATACCAGCCAATTACCATTTAGCATGGCACTGTAGACGTCCAAGACACTGGTTTGTAGTTGGTGAATACATTTAACGTTGATAGTTTCCGAATGTTAACTGTGAATATGTGTCTGCGTTCCAGCAATGGAACCCCTGCTCCTGTTGTGATTGACAGCCGGCGGAGCGTCCATGGAAACGGCAGCCTTGTTATTCGCACAGTGAAAGCGGAGGATTCTGGGAATTACACCTGCGTGGCCAGTAATAGCTTTGGCTCAGACAAGATCGTCCTCAATCTGCAGGTTCAAGGTGAGCTTCACTAACCGGAGCCGAAAACATTGACGGGTCACTTGTCTGAAAACATCCATGTAATCCTGACTGCGTTGTGGTTCCTCTAGTTCCACCCGACCAGCCTCGCCTCACCGTCACCAAGACAACCACAACCTCCATCACCCTCTCTTGGATCCCAGGAGACAACGGCGGCAGCTCCATTCGAGGTCAGGCGCGGTTCGGCGTCCCTGTTCCGTAGAACCGAGCTCGGCGGCTGACCGTTGTTGTTCCCGCCCGGCTCT
Organism: Micropoecilia bifurca; assembly: GCA_903067075.1. Lineage (NCBI taxonomy): Eukaryota > Metazoa > Chordata > Actinopteri > Cyprinodontiformes > Poeciliidae > Micropoecilia > Micropoecilia bifurca. The sequence continues at coordinate 15,425 of CAEGAF010138389.1, forward strand.
TTTCAGGCTACATCCTGCAGTACTCGGAGGACAACAGCGAACAGTGGGGTAACTTCGCCATCAGTCCCAGTGAGCGCTCCTATCGGCTGGAAAACCTCAAGTGCGGTACCTGGTACAAGTTCACCCTCACAGCCCAGAATGCAGTAGGTCCCGGTCGCATCAGTGAAATCATAGAAGCAAAGACCCACGGCAAAGGTACCCGCTTTGTTTTACTTCTTGTACTTGAGCAGGCATCTGCTTGGCCGCTGATTGGGATTGAGACCCAATCAATTAAGTGTTGTCACTTAATTGAAGCGGACTGTACTAATTTGGTATCTTGAGTCAAAGGAAAATAGATTGAATTCACTGCTCTGAGCTTTTTCAACAAAATTTTTAGATGATTTGTTCTGGTTTTCATAGCTAGGAGTTAGATTAGATTCCTAGATATCAGGAATCCACCTGATAGCTAGACTAGAGGATCAGCTAATTTACATTATGATACATTCATTGCTAATTTGTATTAGCAATGAATGTAAATTTGATTGATAAAGATTGTATTTAATGATCCAAACTGAAATGAACAGCATTATTGTATGAATAATAAATCAATGTCATGTATATGTTGAAAACTCGGTAGCCTTAAAGTGTGATATATTAACAGAACACATTTCCTCACCACCGCACCTACTGACCTTTGACCTTATGGATGTTGATGGATGGATGAAATGGATGAAAGTCCAGTTTCCTTTTTTTCTTGGCCTCTACTGATGTGTTGTTGTATCTGCTTCAGCACAAGTTTCTGAGGTTCAGAAAGCCACAATAATAAATTCACAAACACGTCGCCTGAGACAGATGCAGCTTTTTTGACAGTTTTAGAGACATATCTGATGAAACACACTTCACTAAACTACGCTCCTTCTGACCATTTTTGTAGTTTATTGAAGTGCTATGCTAACGTTAGCATGCTAACTCCCTGTATGATTCATTAGAAATGCAGCTTGTACTACATTTTACTGAGTGAACTTTCAGTTCTTAATCTTTCAACAACCCTCCACCAAACACGTTAGTGACAATAGAGCCTTGTTGAGGACAGAAGCAACATTTTTTAAAATATATTTTCTTTGTTTGTTGTGTTTGAAAAAGAGCCTCAATACTCCAAGGAGCAGGAGCTTTTCACCAGCATCAACGTCACTCGCGTCAAGCTGAACCTCAACGGTTGGAATAACGGCGGGTGTCCGATCACCTCCTTCACCCTGGAGTACCGGGCCGTGGACGCGCCCACCTGGACCACGGCGCAGCGCACGTCCCTCACCAAGAGCTACATTCTGTACGACCTGCAGGAAGCCACCTGGTACGAGCTGCAGATGAAAGTCTCCAACAGCGCCGGCTACGCTGAGAAGAGAGTCAAGTTTGCAACGCTCAGCTACGATGGCAGTACGTCGTTTTCGGTGTTTGCAAAAAAAAAAAAAAAGAATTTGATTCAAAGCTTATCGTTAACGCCGCACCACGACCTGCCCACAGGTACCATCGCCCCTTTGGTGAAAGCGCCCAATGTGAGCGAGGATACGTCTGGGGGAGGCGAAGGCTTGAAGATGATGGTGACCATTTCCTGCGTGCTGGTGGGGATCGTGGTGATCTTCATCGGGCTGCTGGTGCTGAGGAGGAGGAGGAGGGAGCAGAGGCTCAAGAGGCTCAGAGGTGAGATGAACCAACGCTCAGGTCTCTCACTGCTCGTTTCTTTGCTGCAGTTTCAAACACATGAAATACGATTCTTCTTGTTTTCCAGATGCGAAAAGTTTGGCTGAAATGCTCATGAGGTGAGTGTTGAACGTCACTGTCTTTCCATAAAATTCGGCTGAAATAGGATGTTTCCATGCACAGGACAGAAAGACGTAACTGTTTCTGTCTCGCTCTGATGTTAGACTAAACATTTTCTGGACCAGGTCAGGTAGGATCGACAGGATTGTCTCCATTCCCGAACTGCCAATTTCAAGGTTTAAATCAGAAAGTGAAATTTCTCTTGAGTCATATTTGATATATTTAGCATTTTCATCACAACTGAAGGTAGCACAGTTACTTGATTGTGCTATGACATGACACAATCTGCAAACATTACATGCTGTGTCTTTCTATTGAGAACAAAATGAAACGCTCTTCACATGTTGCCGTTTCTGTTTGTTTTCGTGCCCCTCAGTAAAAACACGCGTCCAGCAGAACCAATTAACAAACAGCAACAGACGCTGCGTATGCACATCGACATCCCCAGAGCCCAGCTCCTCATCGAGGAGAGGGACACCATGGAGACCGTTGGTACGCGTCTCCCTGTGCCGCTGGTTCATTATTCACAAAGCTCTGTTTGGGCCCTGACCTCATGGTTTTATGTCCCACAGACGACAGATCCACTGTGCTGCTGACGGACAACGACTTCGGAGAGACGCAAAAGCAAAAGTCGTCCACGGTCACCCACACTGTCCACTACCAGTCCCTCTCCCAAGCCACTGGTCCACTGGTAGACGTATCAGATGCTAGGCCAGGAACCAGTAAGTCCAGTACGGAATCTTTTTCTTTAACATCATTTCATGTAAACGCCACCAGCTTTGCTGTTTTGCGCTGTAATTTTTCGTCTTTGTTCTTTTGAAGTCATGTTTTTTGTTGTCCGACGTTTGCTAGGTTCTTAGGGTAATACTTTTACTCAAATAGTTGTTCTGTATTCTTCCCTTCTTCATGTTCGGGTTTATTGTTTGGAGTCTAGTTGTGAATTCTACGCCTTAGCATGTGGGTTTAGTGAAGTATCTCAGAAGAGAGACACTAAATCTTACAGAATTCTCTAAAATGATAAAGAAAACTTTTTGTGGTTTGTTTATCATCTTTTTTCCATTGAAAACATTTAATATTTTTTATAAAATAAATTCTTATCTTAAAAAAGGAGTTCAGTCACATTTACCTTGGAAAAAGAGCAGAAATGTCCTCACCGAGGAAACAATCTGCACCAACCTGCAGCTTTAGTCGCATTTTCAGCCTTCCATAATTACTCTTAATAACTATTTCAAAAAGGTAAAGAACCACCTGATGTTTGTGAATATGGATAAATGTAGACAAATGCAGGCTTCAGCAGTTTACTTTTTTTCATTGAATAATAATAATACCAAATTTCAACAGCAGAATGACACTAAAAGTACCTGTAGTCTGTTTTTATGCCCAGTTTTCTTGTTGGAAACTTTTTGCTTTTTCTTTGCAGAATTTTCCACAATTATTAACATCCCACAGAAAAACATTTATTGACTCTCTTTTTGCAAGCTTACTTTTTTATTATTACTTTAAAACCACAGCAGTGGAAATAAAATTGCGGTTGATCAAATATGACAAATTTCCTTGATTACTAATCAAATCTTCTTTTCTTTTCTTTTTTACGGTGACTTAATATTTGTGACTCAAGTTTTATTTAACTGGACCGGAGGTAAAAATGGCTCTTTGCATTGTCAAGGTTACAGAGCCTTGATCAAAATGTGAGGCTCTGAGGAGAAATGTCTCGGCTTGGACAGATGATTTCTGTAACAGACCTGGAATAGTTAGATCAACCACCTGAGGGCACAAGTGGTCAGTTCAAGTAAACAATAGTGTTGTCACTGGACCAGGCGTCCAACAGTCAGCAGAAACTGTGAGTAACACACAGTTTGACTTTCCTGCTCTTGTACTACCTTTTGTTTTGTTATTTTAACTCTTAAAGGTTCCTGAATAATTGTTTTCTTCACCTGCCTGCCAGTCTTTAACAAGAGACCGTCCATGTTTTTTTGCTCAACATGCAAAAAAACTGTTTGCTCCCCCAGCAGTGTGTCATTTTACACCAACTGTCCCTTTATTGTTTGTTGAATTTTAACCTCTTCTCTTTGCTGCATGTTGGGGAAAAAATCTCCTTGTAACACATTTACAACATAGTTGTGTCAGAGTTTATAAGTTCCTAAGTTCCTTATGCTTTGGTTTTTAACCACTTTTTATGTTCTTCTGAGCTGAACAAAGACGTGATAATCAATTTATACTACAAACAAAAAAAAACTTGGTAAGATGCTGCGTTTATTTTTCAACTAAAACAATTCAAAAGCAACATACAAAACATGGCAGGAGCTGCTGTTTAACAAACAGAACGACATTTCTTCATATTTAATCCCACATAAACATGAATCGACATAAATGGCAGAATTAAAAAACAGTGAGTACCATTACTCATAAGAAATGTTGAATTGGTTATTTCATTTCTTAATATTGTCACCTTCCCAAAGTAATGACATGAAACCTTTTCTCTTTGCCAAATGTGATCGTTTTCTTTTGTTTTGTTTTTTTTGCTTAAGTCACCGTTTGGCGACAACAATGGGGTGATTTTTTTCTTTATTTCTTTTTTTTGTTAATGTCACTTTTCGCTCAAAGTGACTTGGGCCATTATTTTAGGAAAGTGGCGAGATCCTAAGTCAGACTCTGAATGACGCTGGGCTCTCCTCCTTGTCCTCAGACCCGACCGCCCGCCGTACGGCCAAAGCCGGCCCAGCCGCCCGCAACCGCTACGCCAGCCAGTGGACTCTGAACCGCCCCCACCCCCCCGTCTCCTCCCACACGCTCAGCACCGACTGGCGGCTGCCGACGCCGAGGGTCGCAGGTTCTGTCGACAAGGAGAGCGACAGCTACAGCGTCAGCCCATCTCAGGACACAGGTGAGCTTCGCGTTGACCGCCGGAGTGGCTTTCTAACATCCGTCGCATCCGTCTGCGACCGAGCTCTGAGGTTCCTTGATCTGCCGCTAACCCTCGGCGCTAATCCTCCCACTAACCCCACGCCGTGTCCAGACCGAGCGCGGAGCAGCATGGTGTCTACGGAGAGCGCCTCCTCCACCTACGAGGAGCTGGCCCGGGCCTACGAGCACGCCAAGATGGAGGAGCAGCTGCGCCACGCCAAGTTCACCATCACCGAGTGCTTCATCTCCGACACTTCCTCGGAGCAGATGACGGCCGGCACCAACGACTACACCGACAGCCTGACGTCCAGCACGCCGTCCGAGTCGGGCATCTGCCGCTTCACTGCTTCCCCGCCCAAGCCTCAGGACGTCAGCCGGGTCATGAACATGGCCGTCCCCAAGGCCCACAGACCGGGTGAGGCCACAGCGGTCCACTTAGCGCAGCCTGAACGGCCGCAGTGTGGCAGAGTTTCCTTACAGCTTAATAACCTCTAATACAGACATGTTCTACTAACACTGACTTTAAGAAATCTCACTGTTTATGGATTTAGAAAGTTTAGCAGAATGCAGTGGAGGTTAATGTCTTAATGTGTCGCTACCAAGTAAGTTTTCAGGATTCAATCTTGTCTTTTTAAAGGGGCAGTGATTTCTAAGTTTTGAACTTTATGTCATGTTATAATGATATTCCCTCATCAAAAACATGAGGGGTGTTGATTTGATTCGATCGCGCACGTTTGATAAATCCTTGAATCTCCCGTGGCAACTGTTCGGTTTTGTAAAATGCTCTTGGGAGCCAAGCACCACTTTCCACGCTCAGCTCCTCCAGACTAGCTAGTAGCGATTAGCAAACATCTGGTGAAACTGCTGAGCTCATTACACGAGCTGTTCTCAGTGAGTCGCTGGTAGAAAAGTTGTCGGTAAGAAACGTCTGTCTTTTCATCTGTTAGGAAAATTAGTATTAAGGAAACATTGGAGGCAAACTCAAATCAGAGTCAGATGCCCCCAAATGTTTGTTTCAAGGATTTTCTTGTACGAGAGGAAAACAAGAGTTCAAGTCATCAGATGTCTAACTAACACAGGAAATGCTCTCACGTTTTAGGTGGGGGTCTAAACAAAAGGTCCTTATATCTGGGACAAGTCTTTGTCTCATTATGAGAAGTGAAACAGTTGCACTTCAGTTCTCTGTATTTTTATCATCCTAAAACTGTACTGCTGTGGAAATATAAATAAAAGAGACTCAGGCACATAACAAGAACTTAATGATGCAAATGATTAAGAAAATGAATCAAGTAAATGGATTTACAAGAAGATAAATGTGAAACTAAACACTAGAAACAAAATTAAAACAAAAATAATAATGCTATGTTTATAAAATTATATTTTTTCAAAATCATTCTAACCCTTTCATGCATGATTTATAGTCCTTAGTTTCAGGATTTTTTTTAAGGCATAACAAAAGTTGTTTTTTTTAGGTGATCAATTGTAATTTTCTCCAAATACAAAGTTGTTATTTGAAAAATACGTCAGTAGTATTGCTCTTTAGGGGTGATTTGATGTCACAATATGTTTTTTACCTGCTTGAGTCGTCTACAGTAAGAGGAGGGACCGGGTTGGTTTCCATGCTTTTTTGGTCTGTCGGCCATATTGGATTTAACAAAAATAATTTCTTGCATTTGCAGCTGATGGCCAGTAGTTGATGGTGTATTTTATGATTCATTAGTGTGCATTTATAACATAAAAATCCACAAGAAGCACAAGAAGATGCCTTTTAGACAGCTGTCCACTGTAGTGACCACTATGCAGGAAAGGGTTAAACTTACTGTGCTGTGTCTGTGTTGTCCTGCAGGAGGCGAGCTGGTTCACCTTCCTCCGTACTTGCGCATGGACTTCCTGTTGAACCGGGGCATGTCCTGCTCGGGCTCCTCCAGGGGGACAGCAGGCGGCGAGAGAGCCGCCATGGGCCAGACCTGCCTGGAGCCCCAGAAGAGCCGCTCGCTAAAGCGGCCGTCCCGCATGGCGCCGCCGACGCCCACGGAGGCCCCGCAGGCCAGCAGGGACCCGGCGGCCCAGTGGCAGCCCGGCTCGGCGGCCACGCTGCCCCACAGGGAGGGCTCAGAGCTGGCCCAGGCCGCCAAGCTCAGCACCTCACAGGAGTCCCTGCTGGACTCCAGAGGACATCTGAAACAGAGCAGCAACCCCTACGCAAAGTCCTACACGCTGGTATAACAGCAGGGGCTCCTGGGGCGGGACCAGAACTCTCTCTAACGCTGGACTTAACACTCAAGTGCAGTAAACTGACTCTCACCACGCAGTTCTGTATATACGTGTCCCCCCTTCATGGCTGGAGGGGTCACTTTTACTAATCTCCTTTTATTGAGTTTAGAGTTTTCTTTAACTGTTTATTTGTATTTTTATTTTGTTTCACCTTGGGAGGAAAAATTCACCCATCCGGATCGACTCCAGGAGGAGTTTTGCCAAACTAATTGAGCAACAAGGGAGCATTATTTATTCTTGGTAATTCTTTATTATTAATCAGTGATTATTAATTAATTGCCAGCTATTAACGATCATTAATTACCAAGTACCAAATGATCAATCGTCAGCGTTACTGCTCTATGTTTTTTATAAGATCTAAGACATTGTTCATTCCTCTTTTTTTAAGTTTCCTGCAGTGGAAGATGACAATTTGGAGTCATTTTTTCCTACGGAACGTTTTTTTTCCCTCACCCCCCGAGACGCCGAACGAAACCTCGGAGGGAACAGGGGCGGCGGATGAGAAACCTTGGAACGAAAAGCAATTGACACCAGTCCAAACTTTTCAGCTGCTCTCAAATTGTTACTTTTTTTGAAGAGAAAAGAAAAGAAAAGAAAAAAAAAATCTATTTCCTATGGATGCATGGGGACTGACCAACTAAAAAGACAATGATTACGGCCGCGGCTGGGTTGTCCAGTCAGGCGTTTTGTCACACTATGAAATGATCCAATGTGAAGATTTATTATTCTTATTACTATAAATATATATATAAAAAGAGAAATCACTTTTATTTGTGGATATTACAGGGAAGAATTTGATTTGGTTAATAAAGTCCTTAGTCATGTTTGCACATATCTTGTTTTAATTAGGAAATGGAGTCTCTGTTAATCTTTCTCTGTGTCCCATTCTTGATGGTGCAATATGATAAAAAGATAAGACAAGTATATGAAAACTATTGATCTATACTGTACTGTAATGATGAGAAATAACTATGTTGTGAGTATAAACACAGGGCTGGACGCTCTCCGGCTCTTGTCTTCAGGTGTAATTTGCCACTGCTTGTTCGCCCGGGTGGTAAATGATGTTAGCTAGAACAGGGAGGCTTTAGAGAACTGAGGGTTTGCACTTCCAGTGTGTCCAGATAGATTCCCCCCCCCTTGACCCCTGACCCCTGACCCTCTCCTTACGGTGCACTAGGTAGAGTCGTCGTGACTCTCTCTCCTCTCAGTAGATTTACCGTTGCTGCGTTGGCAGCGATGCTCCTCGACAGGGAAGATAAGACATGTGAGACAATCCAGCAGAAATCCCCAACTTCAAACCAAACTTCTAATGTCTATGGGAAAAAATAAAATAAAATAAATAAAAATAAAGATAAGAAAAAAAATATGAATAATGTGGATACACATTATAGATAAAGAAACTTTTTAATTCCTGTCTGCCCTGGCCCACTTCTGTTTGTTTGTTTGTTTGTTTTGTTTTTTTGTTTTTTTTAGTTAGTCTGAAGGGACAAGAGTTTGATACAAAGCGCTGTGAGGTCATGCTGTCGGTTTCTACGATTAGTTTCTATTATTAACTGTCTTCATTCTGATTATACATTTTAACAAAATACAAAAAAAATGTCACTTTTTTTTAACATTGGTGTTCACCATGGTGGCACTGGAATAAAGAGAAACTAACACAAAGGTTCAAATTTGACTAATAAAATGGCTGTTCCCCAAAGTGTCCGCTTTATAGTCCGGAAAATACGGTACATGTCTTCAATATTTATCAGAATTGACTTTTAAACTTTGTGACTGGAGTCAGACAAATCAGGTTTCCTTCCACAACAGTTTCCTGGAATTTTGGCCCATTCCTCTGGACCGAGCTGATGTAACTGTGTCGACTGTTGTGACCATCTTGGTTGAACACATTTCACATTTTAAGCACAGCCCATTAACTTTCTGAAAGATTAAGATGGGGGTTTTGTGATGGTCACTCCAAAACATTGACTTTATTGTCCTAAAACTACTTTGTAACCAATTTCTTGGCATGTTTAGGGTCATTTCTCATTTGGAAGATCAATTTGTGCCCAAGTATTAACTTCCTGTTTGATGAATTGAGATGTTGTTTCCTTCAGTATTACCAAATAATGTTCTTTCACTAATTCCACTAGCAGCAAAACACACACACACACACACACACACACACACACAAAACACACACACACACACAACATGATGCTGCCAAGCCTGTATTTCATATCCACCTTTTCCTCCAGGTGTAACAACTGTCATTATGGAGAAACTGCTTCAGTTTCACCAAGCGACAGGGCACATCTTAAAAATAGTCTTGGAGTATTTGCAAACTACACAGCTATATCATTATCAGTGTTTTTAAGGCGAGGTTTTAACCATTAGAAATCATTTTCCTTTTCTAAAGCTAATCTGAAGGGTCCAAAACAAGCCAAGTTGTGAGTGATTTAATGTGAGGCAGTGAGGAATATACTTTTTTTAAATTGAGTGTATAAATATGTGGTTTCATCTGTAGTTTTAGAAATTAAGCTACATGTGATCACCTGAAACGCCGCTAGTTGAAAGTGTTTTGACAAAACCTGGAAGATAACTCACCTGCTGGTTGCTTATTATTGTTCTCCAGTCCTGTAGATGGCGCTGTTGTACAATAATCGAGCTGGTTTGTGAGCGTGGTCACATAAACCAGATGCATTTTATAAATAATCAGCTATTTACAATAAGAGAGAAATGAGAGAGGGGAAAAAATGGTGATGCAGCAGCTATTGTTCATATTCATGCTGCTGTGCATGTGCTGATCCTTCAGGTTATGGATCCAGCTGCTAGTCTTAAGCAAGGTGTCATGATCCAGCAGTTTATAGATAGGAAAAACAGTCACATTACATTCACTGAAACAAGTGAATAAATTGTTGTGATATGCAGCTGTTGAGTGAGCGAGTTAACATACCACAGTAATGGTTGTACTAAAATTAGATGTTTTATCTGAGAAAATTAGAAAAGCAAAGTTATGATTTTTTTTTAAAGTTAACATTTTTGTAATAGTTTTTGTACCCACAATAGTCGGATGGTTCTGGGAAAGGATAAATCCTCAAAGCAGATGAAGGCAGGCAAACCTGGTTCCAGCCGATTTTAACTATTTGAAAACTGAAACTGAAAATATGTACATCAGAGGGACACAGCGCCATATTAGCAAACATTAAGCACCCACACTTTTTCTAAAGAAAATTCATTATAAAAATGTAAAAAAGAAAGCACTTCAAACCCATTTTTAAATGTAATGCTGTGTTTGTTCTCTGAAGGCCTTGTTAGAGTGGATGACAAACTAGACTAACAGGAGATTTTCAATGAAACTCTGGTGGAGTTGTAAATGGGTCATCATTAGGAAAATTAACATGAAAATATGCAAGAGTCCAACTAAAGGTGATGAATGAAGCTGAGTTCAGCTGCATATCAGAAATGACTTAAGAATGTGAAGTGATAGTCATAGTACTGGATCAAGATGCATTTCTGGAACACTAGGCATTGTTCATTGACTTTCATTGGATTTCAAACTCATATTACCTAAGCTGTTAATTACACCAACTCACCTAAGTATGTCGGTTTCATCAGGATCTTGCTTGGAAACTGCCACTTTGTTATCCGTGATTTGATTATTATTGGGCTTATACACAAGTATATGTTAGTGAAAATTCAAACCTGTTTGGAAAACCCAGAGTTCTGATGCTAAAAGTTAGCATCAATGCTAAAGTCAGCTAAAATGCACTCAAGAGCATGTAGTCACAAGGATGTTGACATGGACTTACTCCTTTCAGTATGTTCAGCTAAAATTAGCTAAAATGCTAATGCTAACCTAAATGCTGTCAGTAGCATATGGGGCATCACTTACGTTGAGTATAGTAAAAATAACCAATTAGAAAACAGCTAAAATCCTTATTATTGCTCTAACTAGTGTGAGGCAGTGAAATGCTAATATTTTGCTAATATTAATGCACTGCCTTGCATATTTGTTAAAATTACTATGTTGTGAAAAAAATTGAGCTCGTATTAACTCGTATTAACTCTCCCAGTATTAACTCCAGAAATACACCGTTCAGTCAGAAACAACCAATCAGAGCCAAGAGGGTCTTAGCACACACTCGTCCCCCTTTGCTCTTTGCTATGCTAAAGCAGGTTCACCACAACGTAGCCTGCTACAAATCCTAAGGCTCATTAGCATGGCCACCAATGACAGACGGCAGAAAAACGGTTTTCCTGAAAGTGTAAGTTGTTTTTCTACTGTTAGCACATCGAGCAGCGAGTACATGAGATTGATGGACAGCACTAAGACACTCTTCCTGACTCTAATTGGTTGTTTTTGACTAGGAGTGGTGTATTTTTGCAGCTGTAATCTTGTCTGATTTCCTCAGACATTGACATTTTGTCTTAACTAGTTGTGAAGTAAAGGAAAGCAACTGACTCAGTGTTGTTTATTAAATTTCTTTATTAGTGATTTTTTTTTCTTCTTTTATGTATGTGCGCAAGCTTGCGTGCATAAATCTGTGTTTGTAAACTAAACGTATACAAGAAAATTACAGGAACATTGAATCATTTATGTTCTAGCAGCAAAACACAACAACACACACCAGGAATTACGACATGACGTACAACAGTGTTTGACACAGCTGTGATTATGTTAAAGGGACAGAAGAACGTTGATTCAGAACAACACAGCGGCATGAAAGTAAAAGCTGAAGCTGTTCATAGTTATAGCTACTTAGACGTTCAATGGAGCTCTTTATTAAACCATTTATAATCTGAACTGCCAGTGACTTTCTGTTCTCCTCCAATTATTCCCAATTATTTGCTACGTGAAGATTTGTGCCTTCTATAAGGCTCAACAAGAATGACCCATTCAGAATGAAAACTGACCAATCCAATGATGCTTATATCAGGTGTTTTAGTGTTTGTAAAATTTACACAGACTTTTACAGTGATATTTTCAGGCCCCCCCCATCTCAGCCTTCTCTCCTCGCAGCTCTGGACAGTGCAGCAGTTTGATCGACATGCAAAACCGAGACCATATCAGGAGAGCGACGAGTCTGACGACGTTTGCTCTACGACTTCACATCCTGCTTCTTTTTCTGGAATTTTCTGAACTGACACTGGATGGCCACGGCGGCCCTCTGCGTCTCGGGGTCGTCCATGTCGATGTCAAAGTCCTGGGGGACGTTGTTCTTCTTTTCATCTGGGGTAGACAGGAAGGGAAAGAGTGAAAAGACAGACTTAGGCAAGAGGCCCTTTTAGAAGCTTGTGGTTAACATGTTGACTCATTCCAGACCCAGTGACCGCATATCTGTGGACAAATGTCCAAACCTAAATGAACCCAGATATTTACATACACCGAATTTTAAAAAAAAATCTTGTTTTCCTCAACTGCCCGACATTAAATCAGACTCAACGTTGAAGGGAAAGAAACTTATTAAACAAACAAAATATGACATTCTTACATTGGATGAACTGTGTATTCAGCTTGAACGACTAGTTTTTGAAAAAAACCCAAAACAAAATAACTACTATTATTTATGATCTGGTCTAAAAATAGACCTAGAAAAATTTATTCCAAACTGTCATTATTTCATAAACAATGCTGGGTCAAAAACTCAGTGAATGAAAAAAGAAAGTGTTTAAACATTAGACATTACTGTGTCAGAACTGGTGAATCACTTCTACTTCACTCAAAATATATTTATGTTGAGAGGAACACAGTGTAATGACAGTGAAGGAGAAAACATGAGCTGTTTGTTGGACATATGAACAGAAATTTAACATGCAGGCATGGACTGCAAAGATCTCCAAAATAACCCAGAACTTTAAAAAAAGGCAACATTTTAAATGATTTTATACTGTCTTCTTCTAAAGCAAACTGCTTAAGCTCTTGTGTTTGCATCTTCACACCCCAGTTTTCTCCAGAGGTTTTGCAGAATTACAGTCTGTAATGACAGCAGGTTATTTTTATTTTTTTGTCCATTCTCGAATCCTTTCGATGAAGGTTTCCTGTTGGGTGACCAGCGGCTCGTGTCTGAGTCCAGAGGCTTGTGAGCTGCATAGTTTCATGGATCTCACAGCTCCAAAACCAAGCAGAGGCACCTGCTTGTTTTACAGTAGATTTGAGCTTTCTTTGTCTTTTAAAACTTACATTTTTCACTTTCATAAAGACAGTGTTGACTGACCAAATAGCCCCAGTTTCTAAACACTGCACATTAACATGTGCAGTGTTAATTAACTTAAGGCAGTGTTAATTGTTCACACACGCAAAATGTGATCAATAGATCAGAAAATATTCTGCATTTAGATCCGAGGCTTCACTGCTTCCTCTGTAATGTTTGTTCATGCATCACAGTGGGCCGTACAGTGCAGAGCTCCATGCATGCTGTGCTGGTCCTGGTGAAAGTGGCCAATCTGGCAGTGAAAGGGATTTTTTCCCCAAACGGTTTACTCACGTTTAGACGGAGCCTTTTGCTGGCCCTGCGTTGCTTGGATGACAATAAAAACAAAACCATATTTCAGAATCGCAGGGCAGACTCTCAAAACACTAACAGTCCCGTCTTCTCTGGAAGGTCAAAGGTCATCTCACTTTAGCTGGACTTCAGAGACCTGGCACACTTATCCAACACCCTTTGGAAAATCATTTTAAAAAGGGTTTGTGTGAGATTTAGTTATTTTTCATAGAGCTGTATAAATTTAAAAGGATTGGATTTTACCAGAGAGATTCACTAAGAAGTCAGCTGGTGAAGGGAACAAGCAGATTGTTGACTTGATTGGAAATGGTATGTATGTATCACACTAAAATGCCTAGGAAAAGACCAATTTATTACCTTTATATTTAAAAGCATCGACTGATTCTTTTGCATTTTTGGGCCAAAGTTACTAGAAAACATTGGAGGGTCTAAAAGAGCCACATGGAACTCGGCAGCCGTTCCCTGCTTTAGGGAATATTCAGGTTTATTAATTAACTGCAATTAACCACGATTGGTGTGGTTAGCATTGCTAGCAGTAAAATAAAGGCTGAATGACAATTTTCTTTCCTTCTGTCTTTGCTTATAAGATAATATTTATAGAAACAGTTCCTAAATGCAGACAAATAAAAAAAAAACTCATTCCCAGAATCAGAAGAAAACTTCAGCAAAATTGCATTTGATTTGATTATAAAACATTAGCATTTTTTTTTAATATTCTTTTTTATTTTGTGTAACATGTACCTCGCATTTAACTCAATATCGGCAACTCGAAACCACGTCATGGAAGAAAACAAGAAAGACGACAAAAATAAGCCCATTTCACACTTGTGGGAAATTCAATTAACTGTCTCAGATCTCGGCCCACAGCCTCTGGGACGTTTCCCTGCAGGATGAGCCTGTGCTGCAGCGCTTCTTATCTACTGGGACAGAAACCCAATTCAGTGGGCTGAGGTGACGGAGTCATTCAGCTGCCATTGACCTGCTGCATGCATTGTGTTAGCAGAAAGCTCCTTTGAAGAAGTGGAGAGAATTACAATGGGAGATTTCATAGTGTATTGATATGGAAAATAATTTAGCAACAGTAGCTGAGTTTCTATTGACCATAGAACTGAACTAATTGGAAAAATATTGATAAAAAAAGTTTTTGTGCAGGTGCTTTTTTTTTGTCTGTATCAACATTAGTGTATTTCACTGAACTACAATAGAAACACTTTCTTTGCATCCCGAGTTATGCGATCAAAAGGATGTTACCGCTGGCGGAAATGACAAAGAAGACGACAGGAAGTGGTAGGAGGACAACGTTTTTTAATGAATGACCGTACGTGTTTCTGGTGTTTTGTGCACATTTGTAAAAGTCTTTGCGGTTATGAGACAAGAAATCCCACTAGAGGCAGGCGGTTGTTCGTTTGTGTGAAACAAACTCAAATTTTTACTGATAAATGTTTTCATTAGTTTAAAAAAAAAAAGTATAACATAAAATTAAATATTGTCGGAGAAAAGTTTTTCTCATCTGTTCATAAAAGTCAATAAGCTTCAAATCTTTGGATTTAATGGCAAAAAATTAGATAAAAATATAATAAAAATCAGCTGCACTGAAACATGACCTTGTTTTAGCTCATATGTGAATGAAAGAATGTCTTAAAGGTGCATGTCAAAAAACATTTCAACAGCAATAACGAAGGGTTTTGTTTTACAAAAATCTTAAAGAGTATAAAAATTACACTATAATTTAAAAACCCCAAAAGGTGGAAATTGTGCAGCCTGTTATTAGTAATTGCTGATTCTTGATAGTTTTGTGATTCAAATGAGGCTGGAAGCAGAATAATTCACAAACAAAATGTTAGACTACATCAGCAAAACTTAAAGAAAAAAACCCTAAAGCATCTAGGAATGGAAAAAACTGAACAGAAACAGACCAAGAAACTCAGGAACAGGAGACAGAAAACAGGAACTAAAGCGAACCACACAGAAATAAAAACAGGAAACTGGAAAGGAGAATCTCTAAATGTCACCTAAACCAGAACAATTACAGAATCATACAAAAACAATCTTCATCACCATCACTCTCAGTGAGTGAGTGATGAAGGTATTTCTAGAAGGGCGTTTTGTTCTCAATCTATTCCAAACCAAAACAAGAATAAAACATGGTGCTCTGAACATACCGTGGCCAGCAGATGGCTTGGTGTTTCCAGTCATTGCTCCGGGTGTTTTCCTCTGTAGAGTCAAAGAAGGAAGGAAAATGTTTTCAACACTTAGGGGAGAAAAAAAAACAGACCCAGGTATGAAGTCAAGATTTTTTCCTAAGACATATAATTATTCTAGCATAAATTAAATCAAAACTTGATTAAAACCTTCAGAGGTCATTGTGGTTTTTTCCAGTGAGACCTTTGTTACACACTCTGATTTCCCCCCATTGTTAACCAAGGTGCACAGAGAAATCAGCTGGTGTGACACTATCAGGTGATTGGTCTGATGAACAGAACTTCAGAAATCTATTGTTTACATTCCGATTGCTGAACAAACCAGCGTTTGTGGCCAACAGCAGCAGGTAGAAGGTAGATAAAGGTCAATAAAATCCAACCAAAATGGAAAAAAAAACTCCCAAAAAAGGAAGTACAGGCTTCTGGCTTTCTTTCATTGTTTTCAAAGGGAGAGAGGGAAACGGTTTGAACAAACCCTTTTCTGAATAGATTTGAAGATTTGATACTGTGTTAGAAACCAAATACCACTGACAGTCTGAAGTGGTCACAACTGACCAGGACTGCTGACCAGGACTGCTTCAAGATTGGTTAAAACTCACCAATGTTGAGTTTTGAATGGAGTGTTGTTACAGAGTGTGTGTTATTCTTCCTACAACGCTCGTCAAACAGGCTCTAAATAGGGATTTAATAATTATGGATTATTAGAAAGCATCCATTGTGGACATGAATTGGGACTCCACCAGAAAACTGGCAGGTTGAATTTATTACAGCCAAGTTTCTCTATTTGAACCTCTGAATGTACAGAATTCAGAGATCTTGAGAGACCTTGTTTATGAAAGCATTTTACAGTTAATATCTGGTAATATAATGTTATACTCCATGGATATGAAGACATTTTGTTGTGTTAATTACCAAAATATCAGACTTCCTCTGCTCCGAGTATTTATGCATTTTACTAACTCACAGCAATGTGACAATATGATTATAAATCCCCAGGGTCTCAACCAAAGATATCCTAACTACAGGGGAAAAATCTCACCCACTAATCATTTTGTAATATTCAGTAAATTAAACCTGATCAGTCTTAAAAGTACCTTTTGAAAAATAACTTTAAGCGTACTTTTTAATAAGGCCAGATTTCTAATTTTTAAAATATGTGGAGGGGAGGTGGGTTATTGGTCTGATGTAAGATTCTACTTTTAAATATGTTTTCATTGGCTATAAGTGGAAACATATTAATAGAAATAAAGGCTGTCAAACATCCATCTGTGTGTAATCAATATACATAATGTGTTTCACTTAGTCATAAATCTACTAACACAAATGGGCTTTACAATAATCTAATATATTGAATGGGTCTCGATAATAACATTACATTGGCTCATAAATAATTAACTGCCATTCATGCCAGGAAGGTTAGGAAAAGTAACTTAATGTTTGAGTACGGATGATTATAGTTCTTAAGTAGAAATACTGAAGCCAACACAAACTTCTCAAAGTTTTAAACTTTGAATCCAGACCCCATCTGAGTTTCAGACGTCCTGCATTCTCAACAAAATCTCGTTTGCATCAAGTAAGACAACTAATATGCCCTTAAGATGCTCAGTTTATACAAAAGCGCCACTGAGAAGGTCGAACGTTGAACAGGCGTCAAGTGACATGAAGCAAATCATTTTTTACAGACGGTTTCCAGCTGAGATCGTCGTTTCATCTCACCATGTTTGACTTGAATTATTAACTCCGCGCTTTCACTTCCAAATGCCAGAGCACTTTTGATGTGTGCGAGTCAAACGAGAACAAAGTCAAACTAAGACCCGACATCTGCCTCCCGCTCCATCACGAGATGGAAGCAGTGCGAGGAGAGAAGGTTTGTTTGGCAAAGTAGCCATTTGCTTTTCTGCTCACGCAAAAAAAAAAATATATATCAAAGCTAGTCTGTGCTGATGGGACTCAGGGCGTCATGCTGACTTTCATCTGCCTAATTTGCGCTGTGGTAATAGGTCGTGTGTGTGTGTGTGTGTGTGTGTGTGTGTGTGTGTGTGTGTGTGTGTGTGTGTGTGTGTGTGTGTGTGTGTGTGTGAGAGAGAGAGAGAGAGAGGTTGTGTCGTCACACTTCCGGCCGAGCAAAAACGAGAGACGCTCAAGTCGCTGGGCAACCAAAACATTTGACGTTTATAAATTGGTTATTTAGGTTGTTTCTCACCCGGATCAGAAAAATGATCCGGGTGAGAAACGTGACTTGGTCTTCCATCACTGTTGCTTGCGGATTCTGCTTGCGTGTCCAACATATGAGCGAGCCGGAAACGCGTGAGCACAAAGGTTCCGGCAGAAGGTTTCCAATGAAAAAACTGCAATGGAAACATCCGGGTGTAGAAGTAAAGCTGAATCATCGTAGTCTGATCTTCTTCTGCACAAACGAGTCGTGTTGGTTTAACGATTGCTGACGTAGAGGGAACTGGTCAAATGAATAAACCACCTTCCTGGTGTGTGTGTGGCTATTTTTGGTTCTTTTACATGGACTCCCCCAGGGAGACGCACCGCGCTGCACTCAGGATCTATTAAGAATTGAACAAGGAGAAAGAAAATGTAGGTCAGAGGCAGCTCATCCCAGCGAGGCCAGGATGGTGGCTGATTGAACGATGGACTGTCGTCCTCTGGTCAATAATTCATTCCACCTCAAAGGCAGTTTTAAAACATTTAGACAGGATACCACACACAGTTAGTTACAGATCGGGTTAAAAATAGAATTTAAA
The DNA here is from genome assembly GCA_903067075.1 of Micropoecilia bifurca. Taxonomy (NCBI): domain Eukaryota; kingdom Metazoa; phylum Chordata; class Actinopteri; order Cyprinodontiformes; family Poeciliidae; genus Micropoecilia; species Micropoecilia bifurca. The sequence goes on from CAEGAF010138389.1 coordinate 33,839, forward strand.
GATAAGAATAGATGTTTGAGCTGAAAGGGAAAAAAACCGAGCACATACTGAAACAATCGACTCAAACAGGACTGGGCCTTGTACACCAGAGTTTACTTGCTACATACTTTATCATACCGTTTGTCAACAGCTTGGTGTTGGCTACACGGTTTGATGGCAAGGTTCAGACATCCAGTTTTAAATGAACTGGTTTCAGCACTCGGCCTTTATTGTATCAGTTAGTTCATCCAGCATGAGCCGCTTTCAGAACGGTACGGCTCTCATTAGCTGCTTTTTGCCATTTACATTTGCATGTATAAAACTGCGCCAAGAGTGAGTTGTGTGTTCATTTTTATGAATACTTCATGAGGGTGTAGCCTTGCATATGATTGTGTTTATTTTGCAAACGATCACAGCTTTCTTTCTTTTTTCTGTCACAGTTTGAGCAGAGAAACAAATAAAAAGCAGGAACTCTTTCTTTCATGTAGTTTTCTTCTGATTTTATCCTGTTTCCTCTGTTTGGCTACTGTTTAATTACAACAGTCAGATTTATTAAGTCATGCTTACTAAAATTGCACAAGTTACTGTTACTCCATCAGTTAATTTAATGAAATCCCCCCCAAAAAAATTATAAAAATTGAGGCAATGAGTTTTCCTAAATTTTATTTCATGTAAAGAGAACTAATTAAGTTTTACAAAGGATGATTTGAAAGGTTTTTGCTGCTGTTATTGCAGAGTTCTGCAAACATGAGCCGCCACCATGGAATTACATTCAATCCCCCCCAGAAAAATCCCAATGTAACATTTTGACGGCTTTGGTATGAATTTATCCATATAAATTCAAACCAAGAGCTCAACATTCAATCCCGTTTTGGCAGTATGTACGGCAGGATATGTTCCATCTTAATCTGTTTTGATGATGTACACTGAGCGACGGTTGTCTGTTTGTGCAAAGCCCTGCAGAATCCAAGATTACCTAAAGAACAGGTTTCAGCAGCAGCAAAGCCTGCTGACGGTTTAGATGGATTACGGATCGAACTAGATTAAACTCTATTTATCTTTTAAAGGAGGTCGGGGGTCGCTCAGTCAATCACTATGAACCATTTCCAAAGCTGTATTCCAAATGTAAACAAAAACAAAAATTTCGATTTCCTGGATTTTCACGTTCAGTCACATTTTAATCTCTTTAAGATGTTTTGAGTTAGACTGAGGCAATATAAAAGAAATCAATACGCGAACAGTGTTTGCTACTAACCATGCAGGGGTTTTTTCTACATTGCTCAGCATCTTTTAACACTCTAATATCATTAAACAAGACAAATAAAAAGGAGGCCGTTCCTCTTTGGATGATGGAGTTAACGGCTTTGCCAAGTGGTCACCATGCTCCCCCTTCTCCCCCCCAACTCTTAGTGTAATTAAAGTAAAGGCTTTGCTAACAACACAGCAGGACATCTCAAGACCCACTCCAGTCCAGAATGGGATGTTTTCATTAAAAATGTTCGCAGGAATCTTTTCCCTCATTGCATTCTTTGACAAATTTTAAAGGTGTGAAAGAGAATTTGGTCATTTAATTGTCCAGATGAGCTTAATGTAAAAAAACATAAAATAAAAACACCTTAATGAGGTCACATGTGTTGGCAGGCAGCACTTAACTTCAATTAACCTGTGGTGGAATTACTGTGGGACTGCCAGAAAATTACATTTCAGTTCCTGGTTGAAAATTTTTTGCCTGGTGAAAGTTCTCATGTGCAGAAATTTGATAGTAAATTATGTCAGCCGCACTAATGGGGAAGTAAAGAATACATCAGTTTTATTGCAGCCTCAGCGTTAATTTGGCAGTGTGTGAAATCTCGCCAGCCGCTGAGATTTACAGCGTCACACACGACCAAATTAAAAAGATGGAGGAGGGGGAGAAGATGGATGTTAGACATTAAGCGTCTCCAAGGCATGCAAGGAGATTCTGATGCAACATAGAAGGTTTTGTGATCTGGCCATTATTCGAGTTGAAGAAAAGGGTTGTTTTGTATGTACAGCATAATAGACATGGCAGCACAACAGCAGCAATACGAATACGCTGAACTTACTTCACCTCTCATTACATGTCCATATCCAGCCCTTTTTTACAGCAGTGTTGGACAACTTTGTGATTTTAGTTTAACAACTTTGTAAAAAATATGTGAATTAATTCTATAAAATCTGTAAGAGTAGGTGTTTTAAGCAGCAGACTGGTACGTGTTTTTGTCTAATAATACTTGAACCTTGAAACTTTACACTATTTCACCAGTTTGGATGACAGGGTTCATGACATGGTTATTGTTTTTGATTATCGTTACAGTATTAGTGTTACTGTGAACAGGAACGGTCTGAACACACAGCTCTGTGGAGCTCCAGCATCGACGATGTGAACTGGGGATGTGATCAGGCTGAGCTGTCAGTTTCCTGTTTGCCAAAGGAAGTCGTGTGACTCAAATCAGTCAGGTGGGAATGATGAAGCAATGCAGCTTCTGGTTCATTGGGATAAATTAAAGGCCGAACTGCACTACCTTGTTTTTAATATCGGGGGTTTGCTGCTTTTGGAGTGAACAGGTTTTTTTCTCAGATGTTTCATTTTAAGGCTTTTGTGTTTTTATTTAAGTCGTTGCTTTCATTTGAAGGTTCATTCATGGAACCTTGGAGGTCAAAATGTCTACAATATTGCTGCTGGTATTTCACAGCTGCTAGAAGGAGAGGAAGAAGATTTTCAATGCAGCTGTCAAAAATGTTGGACACTTCATTTATGTTGAAAAGTATATATATGTTTGTAAAAACCCAGCATGGGTTCTGACTCTACCCTACATGTGGGCTGTTATTAAAAAAACAAGAGGATGTGTATTTCTGGTTGAAATGACAGAACATAGCGCCCCCTACAGGCAACTAAGCTATTTTTTTAAAAAAATCTTTAACTTCTAAGTATGAATATTCAACCAGAAAAGAAACAAACTGAACAGGACTTAATCCTGTTATGTTAAACCTAACAGAATGTTAGGTTTAACATCCATTTCTCTTTGACTTGCTGACAGAAGACTAATTATTTTAAATTGAACCACTCAGCTACATTTGGCATCCAAAACCAGCAGGTTCAACTTTCATACATTGAGCTTTAGATGACTTCTAACTATTTCAGACCAGAGGGAACGACGGCAGCCATGTTGAATTTCTGCTTTCACGGAGACGAAAACTAGCCCGACCAGGTCGCGTTTCCACCATTTGCTAGAGTCCCAATGATCATAATGTTCTTTAAAATCCAAACTGAGTCATTGCTAAAGACGTAGATAAGGAAACTCGTCCATTCTCCCATCATGTATCCTACTGCTGTACACGATTTGAGCATTCAAAGTTTCCTGACATTTATTTGAACGTCACTCTGGAAGAATTGCAGGGAAGAATAAAACCTCTATTGGATGTTGTGTCACATTGTACAGAAAGCTAAACATCAGACCACAAGCTGCTCCAAGGAGCAGCTGGGATGATGGAGGAAAATGATAAAATATGTATCCTCATGCTCTCAGTCAGCAGTGATCCTCAGGGTGAGCAATTCGTGATAAGGTCTTATTGGAGGCTGTGCTCACAAATGCACACTGACAGAATGAGTGTTTTTTTTTTTGTTTTGTTTCTTTCTCCGACTTCACAGTTACTCTGAATAATTCAGTAACTGAACGGTGTGTGTCTGGAGTCTCCTCTCGCTCCGCTCCGTCTCAGATCCTCCCAAGTCAACGTGCAAAGTTTGATTTTTGGACCCCGATAAATGATGCATGAGCGCGGAGGTCGGAGCCGTCTCCGCTTCATCACACCGGATCCGGCTTGAAATGTCACGCAGAAACATGTTCAGAACTTCATCACAATGTTCTGGTAAGGAGTTGTTTGACGTCAACTTGTCCTTCAGATCTGCAGCCACTCGCATAATAAGCTTGTGAGCAAATTTTATTCTGATTATAAAGCCAGAAGCACATTGAGTATATGGCTGGATTTTGACTTCTGTTTTCTATCAGCATAAATTTGACATAATTTTTAAGGAAAAGTTCAGTCGGCTTTCTGTAAATCGGTTTGTCATCTAAACTTATAACCACGCAAATGAGATTTGTCACATATAAAGTACAAAATGTCAACACCTGAGCCTGTAGTAGTTCAGCTGACTGCACAAAAGTCAAAGAAAAGCTCATAGTTATTCATCTACTTTATAAAATGAGAAGCTTTGCAGCTCAGTTAAAGGCTCTTACCTCACTCATGGCTGAGCTGCGTCTCTCGGTGAGGATTCCAGCTGTGTGCGATGCTGTAGCTCCGGCCAGCTGCTGTGGATTCCCTCTGTGCTTCCATCTGTGTGCAGTGGATGCTTTTATAGTCTGCAGGGCCCCCTGCAGCCCGCAGCACGTCCACGACAATCCAATGAGCAGAGCTCCTCTGTCTGAGGAGCAGCCGTCTGTCCAATCAATCTGCTGCATGTTTGGCTTGTTTTGCAGATTCTGACGTGGCGACAGTGGAAGCTGACAGATAAAAGTAAAAAAAAAAAAAACATTCTGGTAGCCAAGAACCTGTGGTGAGATAAAAGGAAAAGGTATAAGGAACCCCTCACTTTAATGTTTTTGCTTTGCATTAGAAATGGAAAAATAAAGACTGACATGTATATTTAACATTAATCTGTATAATGTATAATTTTATCAGATGTGTATAAAATGTGCTCATGTAAACATTAGCTTTTGAACCATTCATACATTTGGATTTACAAGAATGGTTACTTACAGGGAAATGGCTGTAGGAGGCAGTGCATCACCAATTATCTTCCTGTATGGAACACACACTGAGAACAGAACATGTAGTTTGTTTGTTTTGTAAAATGTAAAAGGGAATAACTCCACTTCAACAATCCTGAAGGATCCCTTCTTGTTTGCTACTAACATAATTAGTAAAGTAGACAAAGATTCGAGTTTCTTTTAACAAGTCCAAATTTCAATACTGTGATTTTTTTTTTTGTTTTACAACTCATGCAACCATGTATCTACAGATTGTCATCTCACCAAACCCAACCAGGCATTAAAACTACACAAAGAATGGTCACAGAATACGAAACACAAACTAAACAGAACCTTTTTGTATAAAAAAACATTTGTCTCATTTAAATGAGTCAATCTGGGAGAAGGCAAAACTGGTACTGATGTCATTTCCAGTTTTGAGACATAAAGACAGCAGGTGATCAGATTTACGTTGTGTTTCTCAGACTGGAAGGGTTTTTACTGAAGGACGCCAAACCTCCAGCAGCCGCACTGAAAACAATTTTATATTATTTAAAATTTCTTTTCAACTTTCAAGCAAAATGTTTTAGTGCACTTATCAAAGGACACAACACATAAATATGAAAACTAAGGCATGAAATTGCCAATTAAAGCATCGTTACAGAAAAATAAAAAGTCAACAGTACAAAGTCAAACAATGCAGGTCATTTTCCTTTGTCCGTTACCGTTTTTCCAAGCAACACATAAGATATGGTGTTATATCCGTAAAATGTAGAAATTACATTTCCTTGTTAACAAGACAGTTAAATTGTTAAAGTACAACAAATATCTAACAGAATATTCTTATTTAAGGAGATTTCTGCAACAATTTTCTAAATGAAAGTGAGATTTAATTTTTTTTTTTTGCTGGCATGTAAAAACAGAAATACTGAGGATGAAACCAATTTAAGGAAACAGTTGCAAACACAGATAACAGAAGAAAACAGAAAACATTCTGAGTGAACGGCAAAAATAACAACCATGAAAATATATTCAGTCGGAAATTTTCCCACAGTTAAAGAGACGACTGGTGTTCTTTAGGAAATTGTTTAGATTTTTCACACACACACTTTGGTTTCAGCTGATTTTAGCACATCTACACAACTCAAACGGAAAATGTTTTTATCTTTGGGGTACAGTATATTAAACATCTACACGTTCGTAAGACTGTTACGTTTTGTTGCCGTTTCTTTAGGTAAAAGTAGCTAAAGCAGTCTAAGCAGCTGAAAATCTTCCACCATTCTGAGGATTTCTTCAGCAGTGTGTGTTTATAGTTTTTTATATCACAATTAACTATGTAGTAGTCATAAAAATGCTACTTGTTTCAAATATGACTTAAAGGAAATTTGACTTCGTAATTGAATGCCTTGAAAATTGATCCCCCGTCTCCTTAAAAACTTCTGCTCATTCTGACACTCCGCTTTCAGGAAGTCATCACAAATTTGCTCCACTATTAACATTTTAACAATTTTTTTTTTTATCAGCGTTGCAAATGATCTTTCCAGACTTTAGACAAAAGAGCTGAAAAACTTTAAAGTTCCATCGAAAAGCCTGTCAAACGTCCGTAGAGTTCTCCGTCCTGTGTGTGTCGTCACACAAAGGTCATATGTCTGTGTTTCCGGAAGCCGGACTCGGTCCAGTCGTCTGTGTCGTTCCTCTGGTTCTCTGGCTCGTAGGATTCATTTACTTGTCCCCTTACCTGTTCGGCTGTGCTGATGACACTTAGCCGACTGTGTGTTCTCACTCTCCTGACAAGACAAAAATGTATGACCATGAATCTCTGCATCCCTGGACGCTTTCACTCATAAAACTGTACAGCAAACACACGTGGTCATTTACCTCATTTCATCTTGGTAATTTTTTTCTAGAAAGGAGCATAAAACAACACGTTACTGGATTTGTTAAAGACAGAAGAGAGCATTTCTTTACGTTTATTTTCTGAGAATGTGTTTTGGGATTACACCGACGTGCCATGCAGAGTAATAGGAGTTGGGCTAAGAAGGAATGTCTCTTACTTTTTTCCTTCCTGTGTTTGTAGCAGATGACGATTCCGAGGATGAGAAAAACCAACAAACCACAACTTCCAAACGACACGACTACGGCTATCAGCACTGTCCAGTCTGGAGGTTTGGGAACTGTTGCAGGAGGAGGGAATCAAGTAAGTTAATGTCCCACAAAACATTTTGTTTTTCAACAGCAAAAGCAGTCAAGCTCTGTTCTTACATCTAGTTAAATTCTCTAATATAATTTTTTTTTTTTTACGTTAATGTTATTCCTGTGTTATCCTTTTTTTAACATTTAGTTTATTATGTATGTATGGATGATTGAATATGTAAAAAAGAAGCTACTGTCTACTGTCTACTGTCTACATTTTTCAAAGTCACCCAGGCTCAAATGAAGCCAGATTTTTTTTTTATGAAAACTTTTTCGAAACCTCAGTTGAAATTAAATGTGTGACAGGAATCACATGAACTCATCAGATAAGATGGGGACAGAATATTAAACCATCACCAGGGACGGCAGTCGTCCGCTCTTTGCCCTCTGCGTTTACTCAGTGAACTCATCAGATGCACAACGAACACGACAGACACATCCAAATCAAGACCGGAGGAAAAAGCCGGGGTTCTTCCCATCAAATCTGTGCTTCTCTTTTGAAATCATAATACTTTCTTAAAGTGGATAACAGTTACCCTAAAATCTGAGCCCAGAACTTTGATTTTTTTACACTGTGGCTGAAGGAAGACTCCAGACTTCCTCTCTTGTGTCATCATCTCGTGAGCAAGCTATTTCTGTGTCTGGCTCACCTGAAACCTGACTCTGGAAATGTAATTGCCACAGATCATATGTTGAATGGATCCATTATCGAGTTAAAACTGATGCTGTTGTGTTTGTGTTCAGCCCAGCTGGATTTTACACAGCTGACTCACTGGCCTCCTTACAGTTGCTGTCTAATTTATAGATGTTTTGAATGCGGAGAAAGATACGCACTATAAATGTTGCTCTTCAAAACCTCATAGCTTGATTAAGAAAACTAAAACACATGGAAACCTGTTAGAGTCATTTCTACTGAGGAATTACATATATGTGCAAACAACGTTTTAGTACTTTTATATTGCTTTGTGGTTCCAGCTATTGTTCTTGTTTAGTACCTTTAGAAGCTCTCCCCTCTTACTCGTGTGTGTGTGTGTGTAGGTGTGTGCGTGTGTGTGTGTAGGTGTGTGTGCGTGTGCAGGTATACCTTACTCTACACACAGTAAAAATAATTGAAAGATGTTTATTGTAAATCTGCTTCCATCTAGATTCTCAGGGTAAACAGGTTTTTGTGCTTGGTCTGTTGTGTGTTATTGGCATGTCTCCAAACCATGTAAAGCATCTGGATTTTATACTGCGGTATTATGCTATAAATATGCCAATAAACTTTAAGCTTTAACCACTTCTTAGAATTATTTACTGTTTTTTTTTCATTGCAAGGGAAATTTGAAAGGACAAAGTCAAAGCAACACCTGGGATTAATAAAAAGAAATAATTGTCTATTTTAATCCTAAAGCTTTTTTCTTGCTTCCATAGTAAGTTTACTGCAGCACTGATGTTGTTATAATATAAATCCTCTTCTGCCCTCTGAGCAAAGAGCTTCTTCTCAATAGCTGCGTTTCCATTACAAATGTGTGCAAAACGTTGTCACTATTCCACTGATGTTCAAAAAAAAATCCAATTGATGTGTTGTGAGGAAATGCAATGGTTCACGCAAATGAGGATTATTCCACATCATGATCCTTAAACTACATCCTGTCTTCTTCTTCTTTGTGGTTTGTGCCAGTGGAGACATCCGGTTGTTGATCATGTGACTCATGATACAAAAAAAGTTTTTCCCTGTTGCAGTTTTGTGAAATAAACCAATTTCGATACAGCCAAAAAACCATCTTATCCTCATACCAAAACTTTATGTCAAAAAACTAGTTTTTTTGTTTGTTTTTTTAAATCAGCGTGTTTCCAATAAGCACATTTATTTTCAAATTGTGAAAGTGCTCAATTATATGGTGAATGGAAACACGGGTATTGTCTACAGGAGACATATATCAAATCTCTTTTAGTCGAGCACAACAAAGAAAACAATGAAGTCCCATTCAGTTCAAAACAAAATCCCAACTAAGGACTGGCAGCAGTTGTTCAGAACCTACCGATCTCGATGTAGACGGAGCTGGACCGTGGAGCGGTCAGCGTTGAGAGAGAAGCCAAACACTCCACTCGTGCGTTCCTGCTGGCCGTGAGCCGGACGGTGCTGATGGAGTTGAAGGAATCCCCATGAGCTGTGCTGGTGGTGTTGTAGAGGCTGCTGTTCACAGCCTGACCGTTTTGGGTCCAGGTGACGGTCGGAGCGGGAAACCAAGCAGTCGTTACGCACTCCAACTCCACCTCCCCGCCCTGCGGCACCGTCACGTTCCCACCCGGGATGCTGACTGTTCCACTCTCTGATAAAAAGAAAGCAAATACGGTTTTAGATTGAAGAACTCAAGCACATTTGTTAGGAATCGAATGTTCAGGATGATTGGATGGTTTCTTTAAAAATAAAAAATAATAATAATAGTAATAATAACAGTCCTAAATAAACCAGCGCTATCACTACAGTAGTTTGTCTTTTGTGTTTTACTCTGGGCTTAACTATTTTTGGTATTTTTGATGAGTTTGCGTAAGAAGCGCCTCAGACGTGGAAAATTGCTCATTACTGACCTCTAGCGTTACCACAGGAACTACAAGGCGTCTGCAGCTTCATTTGTCATTTCTAAATTCAGGATCGTAAAAACATAATGTAAAACATAGAAAAAATAATGTAGCGATCTCACCTTGTACATAAAGCTGCGCTGTCACTGGTTGACGACCTTGTACATTACACACAACTTCCCCAGCATCAGCTCGGGTGACATTATGCACGGTAAACTCCACGCAACTTCTGCTGGTGTTTACGCAGAATCTGGCAGAAAATCTGGCTGCCGATGGGATTATGCTATTTGTTGAGTTGATAATTGTGAGGACTTGAATCCCTCCGACACCCCAGTTTGTGACCTCCCAGTCTCCCTGAATGGTGGCGATAAACTGGACGTCAGAATCTTGCAGCGCCGTTGAGCTCAAAGGCTCCAGTTGGACCTTCTGCGAAGCCACTGGGTACAGGACAAATAAATCATACAACTGCCTGGATGCTGAATTTTATCTTAATATAAATGCAGCTGCTGATGTAAAATCCACATTTGTCAGCTGGATAGTAAATATAATTTTTCACCAAAATATATTCTGTTACATTTAGCTCTAGTCAATGAAAAGAATACTTTTTCTTACTTTTTCAGAATTTCAGCCATTACCTTTGCTGAAATATTTTGATGGGTTTTTTTTCTTTAAGAAACAGCTAGATGTTGTCACCAGTCCTCTCAATTAAGATGGACAAAAAATTAATTTCAAATGTCAACAAAACGTTTCAAAACATATTTTTAAAAAATGATACAAAAGCTAAAACTGATTCCAGGATTAGATATTGCATTGTTAGCTTTAAGCTTTGTTAGACTTAAGAGTTTACACCAAAATAATTTTATTCCAAAGCCAACGGTGGAAAACAGAATTTTGATGCACAAGTCTGTTAAAGCTACACACAATCAAGGGTTTTTCTCTGCATAATGGGGAACAGTAATGTTTTAATTTGACTACAGAAGAATTTTTATGGTCACATATCCATGTCTGCATTGACTGTCAGAATATATCAGCACATCATATTCTGGCAACAAGGTTATATCACACATCCCTCTTTCTATCTTTATCTGTTCTGTCTTTTTTTATATATAAGGTCAAAATCCCTAAAAGACAAATTCAACCACACAATTTATACATTTGTAAATACATATAAATAAAACACTAACCTCTGCATTGTAGTAAACAAATGGACATGAGGCCAAAGCTTATTTTCCAGGAAGCAGTCATTGTAGTGTTGTCACTCTAAAGAATAAAAGCAATAAAATCAGTGTAGTGACGGAAACATAGATGAATCTGAACCATATAATATAAAATAATGAAATACAATGCAACACCCAAAATAATTTGATAAAATGATCCATTAATAGAAATTATGTCAAACTACAGGTGACACACATTAAGTTGTCCCCTGCACTTGGATGGGAAAATAACTCATAGAAAAAGATACACACGGAAAAAAGATTCAATAAACTTCATACAAAGAGAGGATTTCATTATTTTCCTGTCCCAAAGGATCGATCTCGCGTTTCATTTCAAATGAAAACAACACAGTCTGTAACATCCAGCTGCCGTCTTACAACACCGTACCATCAAAATGTTCTTACGTCCTAAACTGAAGTCAGTTTAACTGCAACATTTCTGTTTATTTTATCTATGTATTAATCATTTTTAAGTCTCAGAGTAAAAAAAAAAAAAAAAACATACCAAAAGTTATATTTTTCCACAACTCAAATGTGGACGGTGCTGCTGATCAGACCTGCATTTCCTGGACTAACAGGTGGGACTCAAACTGACACAGGAAACAAAGTCCAACCTTGGTTTCTGAAAGCCAACCCTTATCTGCTCTCCACACACGTCACTGAGTTATAAAGCCTCCGATGTTTCACCTGAAGACACACCTGACGGGTGAAGTTGAGGTGTGACAAAAGACGAGAAACTAAGTGTTACATCTGAGGTTAAGCTCAGGTTTGACATTCTTATTAAGCTGCTTACCAACATGAGGATCCCTGTTTCGCCTTATTTTTGTTTTTCCAACTCTTCTTTTAGCAAATGGATGTGGAATATGTAGAATAATCTTGCTAACATGGAATAAAAAGAAAATGAAAAGGCAGAGACCAGAATGGTTTCTCATTTAGAAGGGCTTGAAAACAGCTTCCCTATTTACCCTCACAGTGTGGATCAGTCTGAAACTTTTATTGCCCTGACGGTTACAAATACGCAGGGTTCAGTACTACTGTTTAGAAAACTAGATGATACATCCACTAATAATACACCTTTATTCATTCAATTACTACAAAATGTATATTTTAGAAGAGCTTATTGCAATTAAATACAGCAATATGAGAAGACTTCTTCAAATCCTATGAAAAGAGATTGTTCTTTGTCCAAATACCAAAGGTTCACCCATTCATCATTTATTTGTGTTTATTTGTGAACGGGGGTGTAGACAATGGGGTAAAATAGCATTATTAAAGAATAGAGAGGAGACAGAAAGTCGATTTCCAAAACTGCCAGAATAGCCTCCTTCAGGGATATATCACCTCTGAAAACTGATCAAACTAACCACTAGAGGTCAGTGTAGGATAACTGAAGCGCCACAAAGGACCTTACATTTGAAAGGGCTTCCATTTTGAGGGTTCTGGCTTGACACATTTTATATGATGTATGTTGACATTAAACATTCATTGTCATTATTATCCATACACATACTAAAATGTTAATTTATAATTAATTGAAAACAGAGATGGAGCAACTTTTCTTCTTATAATAATAATAATAATAATAGTAATAATAATAATAATAATAATAGTAATAATAATTCTCAGGCTGAGATGTTCAAAACTACATAATGAAGTCTGCTTTTTATGTGCCAAAAAGCTAAAGAAATAACTGTTTTCCCAAATAACTGTTTTACACTACAGTGTGTGCCAGATTTACTGCGACACAAACTATAAAAGTATAAATAAATCACTACGACTGGATACTTGCGGTAATCACCAGCTTTGTTGAGGAACCTCTACTTTTCTAGTTGTGATCCTAAATTCCAGAGGACTTTCAGGTTTTCTTTTTCAAATTAGAGCTAAAATATTTGAAGTTACGAGTACAAAGGTGACGCGTACACAACGCCTAATAAATCTCTCTGGTTTTCCTGATGGCGACTTGAACACAGTGGGGGAAATGTCATTCCTATTGGAATGTACTGGTCCATACAGAACAATGAAAATTAGACATTTGCATGGGATCAACAATGTATTATCAACATGGTAACCGTATCTTGTTTAAGGCCAGAAATAATTTCTTACCGGCACACATTCAAATACTTTTCTTAAACAAAGGGAAGACTTTATAATGTAAGGGGAAAGTATCAATTTAAAAAATTTAAATAGGTGGGGTGAAGCTGTGGACTGGCTAACTATGGAAAACAAATTTAAATAATCATTTGAGATGTTATCACTGCATACAGTGTAAATATGAGAAATAATCACTGATATTACTGCTATTATCAATGTTATTGTTACCATTTAATGAAGTTGTCAATTATTACAGCATTATGGCATATTCATTTAGAAAGAAACATGTTAAAAATGATTGATGCTTGCTCACACTGGAATTCAAATGAATGCAATTGCACCACTTATAGAAATATAGAAAATACAAATTATTATTAATATAACCAAGCTAACATGAATAGTAATCTAGTGAATGTTGCTATAAATGTGTGTAAAAATAAACTACCCACTCCTTTTGAACCTGTAAATCTCTTTTGCTTGCTTTTATTGTAAGTTTATTTTGTGTGTGTGTGTGTATTTTTGTTTATCCTCTTATTAGACTGTCTCCAATAAAGCCAAACTCAAATATACCAACCGTTTTCTTCTAGCTAGAGAAAAAGATTTTTGTAAAAATGAACTGAAACTAGACAGTCGCCAGTGAAAGTCATCCCTTGGCCTGCTCAACGTTCAGCTCCCAGGATCCCTGGGCGCCATTTTATGAGTGTTGCTGTATGGCACACAGTGGAATGTCTCCAGACACAGCTTGTATTGTATAGGCAGAAGCTGTCAGACGACCATGAGAAACAGGAAGAAGATAATGGGGGCGGGGGGAGGGTCAGGGCTCAGATCCCGCCGCACAAGGCCAGAAGTGGAAGCAATATGGAGGCCCCCCTCCGTCACCAGAGCCTCTCTGTCAGGGATCATCAGTCATAATGTATGCCACGCGCTCTCAGGGTGCTTCACTTAACCATGCCCTTTGTCTCACTGTACCAAGCACAACTGCAGAATAGCTCCGTTTAATTGTCCCCCCCACCACCTCTTCTCCCAGAGAAGACGATGTGACTTTAACGGAGGATACGTCGCCAACAATAAAACTGCGCAAAGTCTGGAGCGCGCATCAATCGCTATTGTTGGATTTGCTTTTGTTATGTCAGCTGCCGCCTCATTAATGGTTAAAGCCGACTAAGGTTTATTGTTACTGAGCTTGTTAGGCCTTGTTGCCTTCAAGGGGCGAGCCTCCGCCCTCTCTCACATGTAAATGACTGTTAAGGGAAGGTCAGACGCACACCTCTGCTCACGCCTTTTAGAAGCTGAAAGAACAAATTCTCACCTTTGTAAAATAATGGTCCGAGATTTTTTTTTTTTTTATCCAATTCATCTTTTGGCAAAAAAAAAAAAGGTGGTGATTTTTCTTTCCCTCAAAAATGACTTAGGCTGTTATTTTACAAAGATGACGAATGTAACCAACTTGTTGTCCAGCGAAGGGTTAGATTTACTAAAGTCCTTGTTTTATTTTTCATTTTATAGTAACCAAACTCATTTTGTCAGCTTTTTGAGAATAAATATTTAACTCATCTTGTTTTATTTTTTGTTTGTTTTTTTTTCACAAAAAATGTAAAGGCAGTTGCACAAACGTACCATTCAGATTCTAAGTGCAGGCAACAATATCCTTCCTCTCTCGTGGACGGATACATTATGGCTTCACCTGCTGCTCCATATGGGACAGCTGCCATTCGCTGCATGGGAGAAATCCACTTAGCAACCGGGGAGAGACTAAGCTTTTCCTTACATCCATTCACTCATCTCCCGTCTGCACAACTCAAATGGCTTTATAGGTGGAAGCAAACAGAAATGCCTGTTGTTTTTCTTGCAACGCAGAGTCACCATGTTCCCTCTCATTAACACAAAACTTAAGACTGTAAACCACTAGAGGAAGATACATGAACAAGTTGCCCTCTGTCAAAGAGGCTTTAGATGAGGTCACCTTTACCTTCATTCCGTCACCTCCCTTGGGGATTATGCCAACGCCTGTGTTCTGGTTATTGCACATGTCTGGGAACTCTGCTTATTGTTTCTTCTAATCCAACAAACCTACCATACGAGTTCGAAATGAAAGCTAGTGTCATTAAGTTAGCTTTTACCCTGGCTTATTAATTATTTTTGCAGGTCAGATTGGAAAGAGTTTGAATTAATAATCTACACACTGAAGGTCTGCAGACTTCTGCAAGAGGGAGGAGGAGAGGGAAGTGAGATCTCTGGACAGGAGCCGTTATGGAAAGAGTCCATAGTGAACACAACCGCATTGTAACCTATTACACAATCATTGACGTTTTTTCCTCCCACTGGTGTGTATGCAGAGGAATTCCCACAGACAGATGTAACTCAATCCGCTAGGCTATTAATAGGACTATTTTACAAGTTTATTCACAGTTCAGCTACAATATGGGTGTTTTTGTTGAACTTTCACTACACATTAGTGCTTTATATTTCTTTTTTTATCTATCAGACAAGCATTGACCAACAGCATGATGTAAAATTACACAAAAGTTCACAGCTGAATTTAGAATCCAGAAAGTTTATTTTTTCTCTTTGATTTTGCTTACGAGATTATTTTTCGTTGCGGCAACAAAAGCGCAAATTGTGTTAACTTCTTGTTTGTCGTTGCTATCATGCTAGGAGATGAACTTGAGCTAGGTCTTCTGAAACCCTTTGAAAGGTTTCATTCCAGTGTTGCCCTCTTTTTACAGTAGCTCTACCCATCCTCCCCACAGCATGATGCTGCCACCACCACTGTTCACCATGCGGCTTGTTCAGTGTTGGTTTTACAAACTTCTTCCAATTTTGTAACGGTACATCAATAAACTTCTGTATTTTGTTAGATTTAATCTGATAGAGCAAAAAAGCAGCTTGTGATGCTTGCATTTTCAAATGTTTTGCAACCTAATTGCAGCTCTCTCCCAAGACTCCCCAACTCAGCTCCTTAAGACTAGCCAGCAGCAATTAGTAAACAGCTGGTGGAACTGCGCATCTGCGCTGAGCTCAGTAAGCGAGGCACGTCTGAGTTCAACGCTGGTAAAAACTTTACCGGTGTTGATAAAGACGCACTGTTGTGATGACTTCCTGTAGGTGGCAATTCAGAAAGAGCATAAGTTTTTAAAGAGACAGAGGCTCCTTTTCAAGGTGTTAAATTGGAAAACAACATTTCTTTTAAGTCATATTTGATATTTATAGCAGCTACATAACTAATAAAGTTAACATACTTACTTGATTGTGATAGAAAATGTTAACACTGAAACTCACCAAATATTATATGTGGCAGTATATTGTAGAGAGCACAATTAATCAGAACAGATTTTCTCACCTGAGCTGTGGACATCTTCTACTCTTCCAGAGTTACCATGGGTCTCTTGGCTGCTTCCCTGATAAATGTTCTCCTCTCAGGGCCGCTCTGGTGCAGCCATGCCTTGTCTGGTTCTGCCACACTCTTAAATTTGGACCCCTGGCTGCACAGGGCCCTAGATTCATAATGAGATTAAATCAAACACAGGTGGAATCTATTCACTAACAATTATGTGGCTGTTGAAGACAGTTTTGTACTGGTTTTAATGGAAACAGGATAAAAGTGTGAACAACAAACTTACACAAAACTGCTGAAACACTGAATTAATATGGATCACAGCTAAAGACCCACCTGTTTGGAGTTGCTTTTTAACCATAAAATGGAACATTCACCAACATATTTGATCTGTATTGATAATTTTGACAATGGCACGTCACAAAATGTGATGTTTGTTAATGGTGTCACATTTGGCAACTGTATAATGCATTTTTTTATGTAAAGCACTATGAACTGCCTGGTGCTAAAATGTGTTATGAAATAATCTTGAAATAAACTTCTGCTGATAATTTCTCTCAAGCTAAGAGAGCTTCCGCGATATCGGAAGAAGCCGATTGTAAAAAATAAAAATCAGCCATCATGTGCACACAACAGGTTGGTATGAGAAGTATGAGGAGGTTCAAATAGTCAAAAGCATCTAAACTGGACCGGTTTGCTTTTGTCGAAATGCTCCTCAAAACTTTATTATGCAATGAAAGAGACAAAACTGATGAAAAGTCTTTAGTGCCTGGTGCGCTTTATTCACTATTTTTGGCTAAATGTTGAATGCTCTGGCAGCTGCCTGTAACTATTCCTCCTCCTATGAGTTTACCCTTTATACTTTCTGGTGCATACATGTGCAATGATCTTTCCGGATGAGCCAAAAATACATCTTTATGCAAGCATTAATTCTGGGTGCTTATGTGTTTTTAAACATCAGGAGTGCATAACATAATTAATCCACCAGCTACACGTTTTGAAAACGTAATATAAAATGCATTGCATTAGATTTTTTTTCTAGGCCACGGGAATGTAAAAGTCAACAATCGGGATGCTGTTGTTTCACTCGTAGAAAGTGAGAGAATGTCATGAAATACGTTAAAAGCATAACGTACTTGTTTCCACTGAAGTCATGTTTGGACACTGTACACACCCTGCAGTAAACGACTCCAAGAACACATGACAAGCAGGTTGCACAAGAACACACACACACACACACACACACACACACACACACACACATACTAGGAACTGTACCAACATGCATCGTGTCGCCATTTTCCCAAGCTAAACTGCTTTGCTAAAGATTCTCGTCCAAGGGAGTACACACCCCTCTCTCTGAGTTTTCTAAACAGACACATGCCAATAAATGTGTTCAAAGTCCGCTACTGCATGAGGAAGGACGGGTTTGTTGTCACAGATATTCCTGGAATATGTCCCTAGACGTGTTACAGGGGGAAGCGAATATTTTTTTTCGACGCGGTTGAATGGAGCTTTAATAATTTTGCCTTGTTATGGCAGACGGCTGCACAGAGACACATAGCATGTCTGTTGACTGGCATGCGACGTATCCACACAGGTAAGAGCACAGATTTCAAATCATGCAGTTCCCCACCTCGTCGTCCAATCAGCACGCGGAAGGGGCGGGGTTTGACGCCGTCAATCACGCAGGAAGCGAAAGGGTTTGAATAGGGAGGGAGGGGGAGAATCCAATCCGGTTTGAGCTAGTTTTTCCTTCCAATGGAACAGTAAAGTCTCGCTGCGCTGTATTAGACTGTATTGGCACAGCTTTATCCAGAATATACCACTGTATTTTCTGTTAAATTTACTTTAATTCGGCTATTTTTTCCCCCTTTTTTAGTTAAAAAAACTCCCCACACAAACCAACAATGCCTAAAAGGAGCAAAGTGAGTAGACTGATATCTTTCATCCATTTAGTAATAAGGTTTTATTATAACACACTGTTGCAATTGTGAATTCAGCTGGTTTCGTGTTAGGTTCAGAGCTGTTAAAATACTGTTGCAGATGCGTGTTTGGTGCACGGAGCGAACGCGCTAGTAAAGCTGTAGTTTCGTTTGTGTGTAGTGGTCGCTTCTGTTGCATGGCTTGTTGTTCCTACGTGCAGTGATTATCTTCATGCTTAGTGATTCCCACTCCGCCTGCCTATCTTTCTCTCGATTTACAACATAATGTCCTTATGCCACAGCAGAATGTACCGATTCAGAGCTGTAGCAGCGCGGCTTTAAACCTTCTTGTTGTGTCAGAAAAGAGCTGGGTCGGGCTACTGTATTGCTGGACAGCGTTTCTGCAGAGAAAGTTGGCGGCATATTGATTGTTTTCTCTGGGGGTCGACACGCTGTGAAGCCAAAGTTTAATGGAGGGAAAACGACAGAATGATTAAAAGTGGAAATATTGCATGTATCTGATTGGGTTAGCGTGATAACCGTCGGGGGTTATTTTTGTGCCAACTTTTTTATACAACTAAAAGCTTTAATTCGACTTTAATTCGACAATAAAAACATTATTGGTTTGCCCGTTTGAATGTTATCGTGTGGCTGCCCTCATTTCTCTGCGAAAACTAACGTACAGTCGGCATTCGTCGTGTTAACGGAGCGCTTCCCTGTGTTCAGGACGGCTCAGGCCACTCGGAGGTTATGCAATGGCGAGCCTCCGTCATCGTAGCGCTGCTCCTGTTGCTGGGGGTTCTAGCATATTCTGCTAGCAGCAGAGCGACAGAGTCACTGAGCATCTCTGACTCTTTTCAAACTCCTGGCGGGAACACTCTCGCCGCCGCTCAGTTCAGCCACAGTCCCATTTATTACCAGAGATAAGATGGAGGCGGAGTCCTCCCTCTCCCTCCTTTGCCGGAATTGCCGCGGGCAAGCAGGAGCCGGAGGAGCGCCACCGTGCGACGAAAAAAGTCAACTTCAAACTCTTCCGCACTTCAGTATTTCTACCTTCGCACTTTTCATTGGCTACCTTTCGCTGTTTATGCTGCGTTTGATTGGCGTCGGAATATGAAAATGACGTCATGTCCAAAGCGAGCGCGTGCTAGCCGCATGCCGGAAAATCAGTGAGATTTGTGCTTTGTAATGGTGATACTCGTTAGCAATATGAAAAAAAATATTGATTTCTTTTTGTTCGAGTTTAGACACCAATGAGAGTCGTTCTCAGCGATATATATATATATATATATATAGATCGAGCAGCATTACGGGCGGTAAATGCTGATGGTTTATGCCAAAAGCTTTCACTACTTTTTTTATTTACATCCGCGGCAATCATACAGGATTTAAACTCGTTGCTGAACCTTCAACTTCAATAAGCCATACTGTATTTCATACTTGAAACTCGAAAATTCGACTTTGAATACACATAGAATGCACCATTATTTAAGTAGTTTCTCAAAGAGCTTTTTAGATTTACAAATCAATCCAATATGCACTAATCACACTTTTACAGGGTGATGTGGATTTTGATTTACCTGCTGCAATTTTGTCATGATTTTATTCAGTGATGAAATACAACACATTTTGGACATAACATTTTGGCCACTATCACCTATAAGTGATCACCCATCAGTGAGTGAATTTTAAGTGCATAAAAGCTAATTGTGCTTGTTCATGAGTTTACATACCTGCAGGAAGGGATTTGATTTTTTTAATCATCACTTTGGGATGATCACAAAGCGAATGAAGGGTTATTATATCCAAAAATACTTTATTAATCCCAAAGGAAAACAAGATCTTAATTTTAAGTGATTCACACCCAGCAGTCCTCTTTATATTCTTTTATTTTTTCTATCTGCATGCCTTGGTGATCATTTTAAAGCACATTTGTTAGAAGAGTGTCATATAGGGCTGAAAGGAGATGTCCTCATCTTTAATAAAGTATTCATGTGAATATTCTAAATATTCACATCTTCTACAGAGCCACTGAAAATAAATGTGACTAAAAGCTTTTATTCTTTTCTGTCTCTTCCCTCACAGGCAGCATCAGGAGGCGACTCAGCGGTAAGAATAAATCCTGACAGCACAATTTGATGTAGGACATAAAATGTTGGGGGGGATAAAACTACTGAAACAGTTTGTCCACCCACCCAGTAGGGGTCAGTGGCAGCCCAGTTTGTTGTGTCATTTTTCCTGCAAGAATCTTAAAAGTAATCAAACTGTGTGTTCTGTCCACAGCCTAAGAGGAGATCTCTTAGGTTGAAAGATGTAAGTGCAGAAAAGCGCATCATCGCTCTCTTAAAATGTTAACGACTGACAGTGTTTCAGTTAATTGTTTTATATATTTATTTTCACAGAAACCTGCACCTACAAAGGCAGAGGCCAAACCCAAGCCAAAGGTAGGTTTGAATTTTTTTCCTTTTACTTCTATGGGCAGGTGCCATCATTTCAAAATGGCTGATTTGCTTGATACTTTCTTTTGCAGAAGGGACCTGCTAAGGCCAAGAAAGCCAAGGAGGTGGAAAAGGCCAAGCCTGAGGAAAAAGCACCAGATGCCCCAGCTGAAAACGGTGAAGCCAAAGCTGAGGAAGAGGTGAGGGTTTACACTTTGTCGGCAAAACACATCTCCTCTCGTCTGGGACGTTTCTAATCTGCATATTCTGCATTTCCAGGCTCCCGCTACGAACGCAGCCGATCAAAAAGATGAGGCAGCTGAATAACATCACTCCAGCTCTGTCTTACACCAGTGCTCCCTGTACCTCTTTTCTTGTACAATTCAGGGGAATATTTTTATCAACTATTTTCTAAATACAGGTTTTTTAGTAGTTTGATTGTAGAGAACACTTTTTTTTAAAACAAAACAAAAAACACCAATTTGGACACAGGGAAAAGAAAGAACAAGGAAAAAAACTCATCAAGCCCCACAATTTTGCATCAGCGTAAATCTGCGGTCGTCGTTACTGTCGGAGGATTTTATTTCAGTTTTAAATGTGAAGGAGGGGAGGGTGCGGGGTGGGTCCGCGCGTCAAACATGGAAGCTTGACGAGCGGCGGCGGGGGATGGGGGGGCAACAACTGGAAGAGCTTACCTGTGTGGAGTACATTCCTTGAGCTTTATAAGGGACGGCTTGTAGTATGTGCTGGGGCGGGGGTGGATGTCACTGTACAACTCATTGTTTTCTTGTTTATATTGAAGAACAGTGTTTTAGAATGTTTGTAAGTTTTTTTCCTATTTGGTTATTCTTGTATTCATGCAGTTTTCTTAACCAATCTAATCAATAAATCCTAATATTCCTAGTTCTGCAGCTCTCCCATTTGAAACTGTGCATCGCATGTGTTATGTCTGTCGTGTGATAGCATCGCAATAAATTTGTATAGCTGCTGTGAAAAGACTTCTCGATCCGCAGTGTGTAACGGTACGGTGTACGGATGGCAAAAAAGGAAGTTGTTCTTAGCCACGCTAACGTAGGATTTACACTGACAGAACTACCGAGGCTGGCTTCTCTAAAGCCAACAGACAAACTGTACTTTCACACCAACAGTAGCCATATTTCTGTGGTTTTAGGTGTCTGTATCAAAATCCACGTGCAGTTTTTTTTTATTTGTCTAGAGTTGTACTTGTGTGATAATTGTTAAACCAATAAAACTCAGTTGGTAGCTGTTATGCTGTTTCATTTCACACAGTTGATGCAAAAACTGCAGCAGTGAAAAAGACTGAAAAAAATGAATTTTGAATTCAGCCGCAGCATTTAAGAGTTACTTATTATCAATGAGAAAACAGTTGAGTTCTCTGGTGAAATATGTGGAGTCCAAATTCTACACTTTTATTTTTGAGTGTTTTCATTGTAAGTAGAAACTTGATATAATTTCTTATTGTTTGAGTGCATTTACTAAAGAAAATTATCACTTGTATCCTTAAGAAAACCATAGCCTGACGGTGAAATGGTCACACTGACTATAATCGAGGGGTAGAGTGGTGCTTTTGCAAATTGTGCACCAAAAAAATTACATAAGGCCCATTTCAGGACCATGGACAGCTCCACAATAACTTGCAGCTTATGACTGCTTCTATTTTTGATGAATTGTTGCTTTCCGTGGTATCACTAACTACATAAGGATTCAGTCCGAGTAAACAAATTATGTTTATCCTTTTCCATCTTCCACTTTAATATTCTGAGAATATATAAATTTAAATCTGCATTTCCACACTGCGTCTGTTCTCTATACTCACTTATCCTTGCAGGTTCACAGGAAGGCTAGTGTCTTAATTACTCATACTTAATGAAACCTGGAAAACACATTGATTTTTCCAGATTATGTACACATCCCTGGAAATAAAAGACAACAGTTTTATGTTTATGAGGATAAATGAAAAACAAATCTTTGAAAATACAGATGAATAAAAGACTTGACATTTTGACTTAAAAAATAGGTATTTATCTCAAGTTTATTGTACAATCACAAAGACTGAAAGAGTCTATGTAAAACTTAAATTTTGTGTCACACAGAGTGACACCTGCTCAGTAATAAAAAACTGACATGATGGAGTTTTCTGGGGTCAGTTTAGCTGTTCTGAGCCAACATGCTTTGTTTCACAATATAGGGATATTTAAGTATCCTCTAACTAGAAAAACTAAATTAAATCAAATGTTTTCCATGTATCTTGAATACTGAAGTTGGTGTTGTTGAAGTGAATGAGACACTGTTGAAAACACATTATGTACTATAAACAGTTCCAATCACAAGTTCAGAAATAAACCAACGTGAACATGAATGCTCTGTTCAGTCGGGGCTTTTAAGTACTTATTTAAAGTTTTTCCCTAAGGTAGATGATTATACAACTTGATTTATTTTTTATTTTGCGATTTGTTGATACATTGACATTTATTACAGATTTTCTCTCTGAAAAATAAACATTTTTAAATACCCTAGCATTGATGTTTAGCAAGATTCTCTTTAAACAGACGGCATTTGGTAGTCGTCAACACAGCTCTGGTTGTGATTGCGTTTTTGACGCAGGATTTAGTGGAGCTCATTAAAATTGGTTAGCTTCATGACAAAAGCCAGCCTTTAAATATAATTTATACACTTTTCTCTTGAGGTAAGGGCTTTGGGAAAGCCGTTCAAGAACATAACATCTTGCTTTGCTTTAATTATTCGAGCCCTAATTATTCCAAAAGAAGCTTTGATGAATCATTGTTCAAGTTTCACATACCTGGTTCAAGGGGTTCAAAGTTCCCTCCAAAGGGGCTGGTGCTAGTTTCAGACACTTTGTTAGGCCAACATCCCCAAGAGACCCACTAATAATGACCTACTTTATTCACTCAGCACTTTTGAAGGAGAGACATAAATGTCTCTTTATAAATGTTGTACGACACTATTAGTACAACCCCAAACACTAGAATTTTACATTCCTGGAAGAGCTGTGGAAATAACTTGGAGGTTAAATAATTTTTATCCACTTTAGGGCTAACCCTAATCCAACTAACAATTATTTTAGTAATCGATTATTCTGATGAGTAATTAAATTAAAAAAAAGGCACCTTCTGTAGATTTTTCATTTAACCACTTAAGCCTTTGTTATACAACACTAGAAACACATTAAAAGATCTAAATAAACAAATAATTCAGTTTGTTTTTTAAAATAAGGGAATGAACATCTTATTGGCTAAAACGTAATAACAGAATTCCTGTATTGAAACTAAACCTGGAGAAGCTAAATCTAAAAGCTGAAGAGTTTTGGCTAACATATTTTTATAGACATGTATATATAACTATAAATAGTACAATTTTGGCTTCATTACTGCTCATTTAGTTATTTGACCGATTATTTAGTTAACGATTATTTCAATAATCGATTTATCGCGACTAATGTGATGAATCCACTTAATGTTTCAGCCCTAATCCACTTATTGCATTGAATTGAATTTACTGCTGGCAGTAAAACAGACACACAGAATGACACGAGCACCACCGTGCTTCACAGGTTGTTCAGTGTTCTTTAGGTTTGAGAAGTTGCAAATTTCAATCAAGCTAGAACAGGTTGGTTTTGGACCAGGATGTATGTCCAAAGAGCAGGATTTGCAAATCCTGCTGTTAGTAAATCTCATTGCAGTTGATTTTACATTCATTTCACCAAATAAATCAGTGAAAGCCCCAGATTAATATGACATTCATCTACAAAATGGACTAAACAATCAACTGAAACCTTCAATGGTGCATAATTCTTTAGGTAATTAATGCTGAACAGCACATCTTGAGAAAGAAAACAACACATCAGTACAGACAATCATGCTTGAGTGGCTTCCTTTAGAAAGCATCATATGTCCAGAGATCTGTCCAGAAGCTTGTGAACAAAAATCATCAACTGCATGCTGGTGCTAGTGAAGATTAAATCTGTCTAAGTGACCATTTCATTACAAATATAAAGTGATTTAATTACAGCCCCTCGTGAGTATCTACAGATTTATAATGGAAAGATCTTCAGATTAATTTGTGTTTCACATTAGTTTGTGCAATAAAACTCCTATTAAATCACTGTGCTGTACTGTGTGAATAGTTCAACCCCTAAAAAAATATGCACTAGTCCAGTTTCTCTGCGATTCGTCCCATTTTGGTGCGCATATTGCGCACAAGGAAGAATGCAATGGTAGTGATGCCCATTATGACTTCAGCTACCCAGAAGGCCGTGTCCCAGCTCTGCTGCTTGGCAACAGTGCTGAAGGGAAGCCCTGCCATGAAAGCCCCCACTGCGACAAACACAAAAACACTCCAGTTACATGAAAGAGTTTCGTTACTATACGTCACTTCTGGTCACGTGACCCAGCAGCTTACCGTTTGCCATCAGTGCGACGACGGCATGAGACGTTCCACAGAAATTGGAAGGAGCACTTTCGCTTGCTATCACTCCGTACAAGGCGATTGGTCCATACGAAGAAAACCCAAACATGGCACCAAGGAAGAGAATCCAAATCTGTCAGTGAAACCAACATTAGGAACTCGTCAGTCCACTGATGTGCCAACAGACACACAGACCTTTTTAATTAATTAGTCACAAATTAAAATGAGCCTGATCATTTCAATTCTAATTAATATTTTTTGAAGGGCAAACTTGTTTAGAGATATCATAACTCATTTTATGCATAGTTTCAGTTTTAAGTGTTTTTTTTTTATTTCCGTTTAAATTATTATTTTTGGTTGCTGTGTTTTATTTTGCATATTTTTAATACCTTGCAGTTCCAGTGCTACATGTCCTTTACAAGAGCTTGCTGGTTTTTGAGAGGGCATCATGCATTATTATACCATTATCAATATATTACCTAAGAACTGTCTCAAAAACAACAATGTTGTTATTTATCACAACAACTTCTGGGACAATTTATTGTTCAGCAAAATGTGCTATTGTGACAGGCTCAGTGACATTCTAGTAAAGACACACCATCAAACACTTGCAGCCATGATGAAATCAAAAGGTGGCCTAAAGTATTAGCTTTGTGCTGAGTGCTCAAAAAACTTTTCAGATTTTTGGTAAAATGGTTGAAAACCATATAGTCCATACAGCCCGGGGTTTTCTCCTGGTATGGTCAAAAACTAGCCTGGTAAAAAAAACAGCCACTTCTTCTATGCTTTACTTTGCACAGAGGGTCCCGACCCTCAACTATTCAGAAACGACTGCTTGCTGGAGGCGTGGATCTGATTTTACCTAATCACTAACGTTTGGCCTTGGCACTTGAAATTCTACTGGAGAAATTGAGCTTAATGGGAGAAATCCCAGACAAGGCACTGATAGGAAATGAGAATTGAGCAGAATTGCGTAGTAAAGTTAATCATAAACACAAGGTAAAACATTTCATAATGTACCTCTTTCTCTGAGACTCCAAGTAGAACAGACACCGGATGGATGACCTGGACCCACAAAGGAGCTTCCTGAACAAAAAGATTGTTTCAAGCTGACTTGTGTTAATTATAAATATTTTAAATTATGTCGTCAAGCGTTAAGACTTACCTTTGGTACTTCAGTTGTGATGGTCACTCTGAACAGATACATGGACACATACATGCCAGCCATCATGAGAATGAGCAGGCCATGACGGGGGTTGCCATGAGTGCTCAAGCCTTTCTGAGGACACGCAACGGGAAGACATTTCAACACGAGTAGCACTGAAACCACAAGCCCCGTCGCTTAGTGGTACTTACACGGGCAACGGCTCTGTCCGAGATGAAACCTGCCGAAAGGCTGCCGACGAACCCTCCAACCTCCAGCGCACTCATGTAGGTGCTGCCTGTTGGTGACAGAGCCTTGGTCAGCACCAGTTAGGTTAAACCAACAATCAAAGATGAGGCAAGAAATGGGAAAGCACACCCATGAGAGCAGTTTGGCCTTTCTCCTGCATGAGGAACAGCTGCCCCCAATCAGTGGCTGCTGTCTTCACCCCAAAAACAACCAGGTAGCCCAGAGAGAGGACCCACAGGAAGGGAGAGAGGAGAAATTCGCTCAGGGTGCTCTCACTGTTGCCTGCAGAGCATATAACCAAGAGGAAAGCTCACTGTAAAATATCTTAGTTATACCTTCTAGACGTCTCCATCTATAATCTGTGGAACTGTATTGTAAGAGTAACACAAGCCGTGTTTCCATTAGCCGTAGAAATGCACAACTGAAATTACAAAAATACATTCACTTAATGGAAACGAGACAATCTCCAAAAAACACATGTTTTTCGATAAAAACGTTTTTGTGCCAGGATGAGGTGGTTTTTCAACCTTTTGGAAATAGATGTATATCATAAAACTGCAATGTAAATAATTTTTTCACATTACACGGCTACAGTCGAACGCTGCTTCTGGCGAAAACCATAAGGAAGATGACAGGAAGTAGCAGGAGGATCGTGGTTTGTTTTGTCTTTTGGACAATGAGCCGCTGGCTCCACCAGAGCTCTCACAGCGTCGCTCAGGGGATGAGCGCTAGAGCCAGTGGTTGATTATAATTATATCTCATCTATCTCTTTACATCCGTCGCTGCCATGATTTTTAATGACTCAACGAATGGAACAGCTTATTTGTGTGTTCCTATTTAAGGGAAACACCAGAATATCGACAAAAGATTTGCGCACATTTGTAAAGGAGGAACAGATTACATGTTTTGCTTACCTCCTTTCGCACCCTTCTTAGCTGCAGCTTCGATGCTGGGAAGGCCCACGTCCTTCGGCTCGTTCTTTATGAATACCAGACAAACCAATGAGAAGGCAGCACAGAACACGCCAGACATGGCCAGAATCGTCCTCCAGTCATAATACTGCAGGAGCACCGTGACCATGAGCGGACCCAGACTCCCAGCCAGGTTCATGCTGCAGGACAGCACAGACCACCATGTTCCAAACT
Organism: Micropoecilia bifurca; assembly: GCA_903067075.1. Lineage (NCBI taxonomy): Eukaryota > Metazoa > Chordata > Actinopteri > Cyprinodontiformes > Poeciliidae > Micropoecilia > Micropoecilia bifurca. Next base: position 61,331 of record CAEGAF010138389.1, read on the forward strand.
GGGACGGCTCATACCACTGGCGGGGAGGAGACGTAGAAAGATGTTAACATTTCTTCAGATCTGGCCTAGAGCATTTATTTTTGAAGCAAATGTTGAAGTTAGGCAAAAAAAATACTGAAGTTTAATACATTATACCAGAGGTGGAGGACGTTTGTCTGCAGAAATGCAACGCTCCCGGTCAAAAAACAAACAAAAAAAATAAAAAGAATCAAACCCTGGCAGAGGGTTTTAGTGCCATTAGTCATGCTTGTGTATGTGCTGCTTAATTAATGGTGGGGAAATGACTCAGGGTTACAAGAAAACTATTTATCCTGCATCATAGGTGACTATGCTAGCTAGCTTAAGTAATTATGGCAGGCTGCGTTGTGGAAAACTAATTGTATGGTGTGAGCAGCATGTACACAAGGATGATCAGCAGCTCTAAAACCTTCATCCTGGCTCTGATTGGTTGTTTATGGCTGAGAGGTATATTTCTGCAAATGATAGTAGAACCACGGGAAAAGGCAGAGGAGCCCGATTTTTTTCACAGATCATCTGCTTCATACTACATGAGACATGTCATGATGTAGCAACATGATGCACCCATTTGTGTATTTCACAAATAGGTAAAAAAAAACATATTTTTCTAAAAAAGTTATATACTGCAACTTTAAAGAGAAATTGTAAAAATCAAAATTTTTTTTAGTTTTGCATAAGAAATTCCCTGTAAAGGAGACAGTAAACATGAGGAAGCAGGTGCTCTGCTTATTTGAGACCAAAATATTATTTTATAAGCTGCATACATAATAGTTACTATGGAGGAGTTTGACTGTGGGATGTTTTCTTCAGTGGGGACAGAAAAACTGGCCAGACATTTGTGGCGCTGAATACAGGACAATCCTGGAAGAAAACCTGTTAGAATCAGTAAGGATTAAAGACGGGGGTGGAGGTTCACCATCCAGCAGGTGAACAACCAGAGCCAGAGTTACATAGCTTAGATCAAACCCTATTCATTTATTAGAATGGTCTAGTTAAAGTCCAGATTCAAATCCAACTGAGAATATGTGTAAAGGCTTGAAAATTGCTGTTCAAAGGATGTTCTTTATTCTAACTGACTCAGCATGAGCCGCTTTTGAATGAAGAATTGGTTAAATACTTCAACCACTAAAGCCGCTGTGAATATTGAGAAATGTGTTCCCATGAAGTATTGTCAAACACAATCTGCTGTTTAGATTAGATTTCCAACATAACCTGGCAAAAGTGTAAACCACGGAAAAGAACTTAACCTTTTTCCTGACACTGAAAACACAAGATTGAGCCTGAAATTTCCTCACTAAGTCACTGATCCCACTCCATACAACTGACCTTTGAACTGCGGGTTCAGGTACCAGTTCCTTCAGGCTGAACCATGAAGCCATGCCCTTATGAATATGGACAACATCACCGACTTGCTAAGAAAATCCTAGCAGCTGTTGCCAAAAGATGCTACCTGGCTAAAATCATCCTTCCTTGAACAGATTCGCTGTTTAAAAGGGTTTTTTTCTGTCATTTTGTTGCTCCAAGAGAAAAAGCAGGATGAAATAAGAGCCACATGCCCCCAGGCAGTAACTCAGTTAAAAGCCAGCTACGAATGTCCCTTGCACAGCATACCCAGTAAAGCTCTAGTAACCTGAGAAACTGCTGGGAATACGCCTAAGGTAGCCACAGACTTATTTAACACCATGTTGATCCATAGCGTCGACTTCTGCTTAGCTGTCCTGCAGTTAGACCTGCTAAATATATTTGCACACAAATGTGGGGAAAGACGTCTTTTAGCAAATTTGCTCTTCTTTTCTGGAGATCTACTTATCTATCTATAAATACACACTGTCCTGTAATCTGACCCCCCACCACCACACGCTGAACCCATCCAACAAATTGTTTTTTTTACAGCTTCAGCCATTTCACGAGTCATTTCTAACAATATGATCCATTTGCTTTCTTCAACAGACAAACACCCGGAAACGTCTAATTAATATTCAGACTACCGAGAGTTAAAAATATGCATGGAAGAAATCCGACAGCTATTTATAGATGAGACTTTAGCAGATTATTAGGTAATCCCTTAATTTCTCAAACTGCTGCCGGCTTTCCTGTTTTCGTCCTGGACAATCAACACTTCATACAGGAGGCTGAGATCAGCTCACACCAAACACAGCTGCCCTGCTCCTAAATGTCAGCACTGCTTCGTGCCTACAGGCCGCGGCCTCTCCAAATATAATACACAATTAACATGTTGGTGTATGTACAGCTGAGACTTCAAACGTATTTTTCTCCGGACAGACAACAGCCTGACATGAACAGCCTGCGAGCTCCAAAATATTGGACTTGTCAAGTTTCAAATTCAAATTCGAAAATACGTAATTGAGCCCAGAGGGACATTAAATATTGGTATAACTCAGTAGTTCAAAATCCTTCAAAGCGTTGTTGTAGATGATGATGGCTGTGGGCAGGGAAGATCTCCAGTGGCGATCTGCTCTTCGGCAAACCTGAAGAAGCCTCTGACTGAAGACACTCTGTTTTTCTAATTCAGTCTCATGGAGTAGACGGTGAGGGTTTTACACAATTACCTTCATTTCTTTGTTTACATTCATATTCAATGTGAAGATGATTAGATTTTTTTTTTTACAAAAAAGCTCCAAAAGAAACAGAAAGGAGACACCAGCAGTTTAAAGCCACTCAACCAGACAGGAATCTGGGAGCAGTTGATTAGTTCAATTACATTCAGGAAGACTTATAAATCCCAGAGGGAAATTAAACAAACCACCAATTAGGATCTCAAAACCTCACCGTTAAAGGAAAACAGCTGTCTGTCGTCATCGGTGGTGCTAAATAGCCTTAGAATTCATGAGTCTTTGCTTATGGGGAGAAACTATATCGTAGTCCAGAGCTAGGAGGGGCGAGAGAGTCGTGAGCAGCATTTACACGGCCATGATTGACAGTGCTAAGACCCTCCTCCTTGCTCTGATTGGTTGTTTCTTGTTAGAACTGGAAGCACTGGGAGAAGGAAGAGGAGAACTAATTTTTCACAGATTATCTGTCTCATACCATATTGTCATTGACAATTTCAACATGTATGTAAAAATATATTTTTATCAAAGTTACATACTGCAGCTTTAAGCTCAATTTCAGTTGAGATGCTACACTTAAACATAATGTTTGTGTTCAAATTGGAGACACTTGATACAGAGGTTGGTAACCAAGGATGCTACGACTTATTTATTCACCAAATCCTCTTGCTTCTTAAGCTGATTAACTATTTTTTTCCTCTATCAGGGTACTTTTAGCATTTCTTTCATTTACATTGTCTAAATGTGAGGTAATAATGCCAACACAAGTCCAGCTAACGGCTTTCAGACCCATGATTTATGATCCGACAGGCAGGATAATACTACCTTCCGAAGCACCTTCCCACATGGGGGCCACCCACAGCCCTGTCCCAGGCCATTGATGAACCAGAGCAGGGAGAACATGGACACAGTTGAAGACCAGGAGAAGGCCACGTTGATGCCTCCGACCAAGAAGAGGCCAATGGAGAAAAGCCAGCGGGCGCTGATCTGGTCCGACAGCACGCCGCTGATGAACTTACTGATGGCGTAGGCCATGGTTTGACTGCTGGTGATCATACCTGCAGAGGAAAAACGGAATGATCCCTGTTGAAGCAACAAACTGGCTCCTCAAGGCACATATTTAATTAGCTATGTGGACTTCTTAACAGTTGAGAATGAAAAAAATATCTAGATCATTTCTAACAACTGAGAAGTTTAGACCGCCATCACCACTTGAGCCGTTCACTGGTCAACAAGAATTTAACTGAATGTCATGAAACTTTGTGCAACCTTCACTCATAATTGTAGGAAAACCTGAAACTGCAAAATTATAAGTGAAAACTACGACTAATTGTAATTAATCCATCCTGACTATTCAGTCGTTCTCTGTGATCTTTATTGAGTGTTAAATTTAATGATTATCTGTTGTACATCTAAACAAAAATTAAAAAGATAAATTGTATAGCCTACTAAATATTGATCTAAAAAGTCATTTGGATGATCAGATCAGAGAGCAACTTTACTAAAAATTAAAGCAGCGCAAATTCAATAATTATTCATTTATCCCAAAGGAAAATTAAATGTTATCCTAACTCATATCATTCAAGTATCTTCAAATAGTTGTAGTGCATGGTGATGCTGTGGGCAGGAAGGATCTTCAGTAGCGGTCAGTCTTGCAACAAATCTGAAGAGGCCTCTGACTAAAGATTGTGAAATATTCAAATATTTTCAATAAAAAGATAAAAAAATATGATTTTTCCTATTTATTTTGTGCACATAAAATAACATTTCCTACTATTTTTTCCTATTACATAAAGTAACAACAGACATGTTGATTACAGACATGCTTAGATGCATAAATAGGTATCTGATAAGGCACTTTTTAAACTTTTGTATGTTATGGTATTTAAAAAAAATAAAAGAACAATCAGAATTGGAAAGGAAGAAAGTCTCATCAGTCCTAAAAATGTTAAGTGAAGCAGCAAACTGTAACAATAGTTAAAAGTAATGATAGTTGCCAGAGTAAAAGTAATCGGTCCTTACCCAAGTCGTCTTTGTCCAGTTCTATCTCCTCCATCACAGACGGCATAACAAAAGAGAATGTCTTCCTGTTAAAGAAATACAATGAGTAGCCAGTGAACATGCAGAGGAAGATGACCACACGGTAGTAGCCGTAGCCTGTGGCCGCCATGATTACAGTCAACTGATCAAAATGTAATGTATTAACAGCCTTTTTCTAGTCCTGTGTTTGGGTCCTCTGGCCTTTAAATCATAGCCAGCAAAAGACAAAGTAGCAAGCTGTAGCATCCGCCAGGCGGTCGAGGTGGAGGGTTTTCCATAAGCAGAACTCCTTGCCGCCTTGAAGCTCTGTTCGTCTGAGAGCGTTGCTTGTGTGCGAGAAGGAAGGACAGAGGAGGGAAACCTCACACCAGCCTGGAAATGAGAACATACCAAACATGACTGAGGCGAGAAGCAGCCACACTGAGCCACACTCAGTGCACCAGACTGTGTATATCCACAGCTGTGATTAAATTAAGAATATTGTCTGCTAACACAGGAAATGTTGAAACATGTAGAGTGTAAATTATTATAAAAAAATCTCCATGTTTATTGTTATGGTATGACAAAACAGTCCATTTTTAGGTGTACAGTATTGAAAAGATTTTTTTAAATGTCTGTGTGAAGATATTAAGAAAGGTGAATAAATGAGTTTTGCTCCAAATGTATTGGACTGAGTGGAGCAAAAAGTGTTAGAACCAGGCTTTTAAAATGTTGTGACTTGTGAAGTTGAACCTTGGTGAAATAGTCGTTTTGCATTTGTGAACGACTTACAAAACTCCTATAGGATTTTTCTCTGCAACTCCAACTTCTCGGCTACACGGCTATATGTTTGCACCAAAAATACTTTCCCGGTTTCTGAATAAAAAAGAAGCTGAAGCTGACAAGTGGGAAGGTCAGGTAAAATGTCGGAACTGTTCCTTTAAGTTACAGCGGTTATCACAGTAAGCCTGGAGATATCACAGCGTATCAATGGACATTAACTTTAAAACTTGTCTTCAAACCACCAACGTTTGTAAAAGAAACGCTAAAACCTTCAAGAGTCTCAAAAGGCGAAAATGTGAAATTTCCAATCGGTAAATATTTAGTGGGCTACTGGGGCTCGTGAGGGAAACAACTACATCGATTTGTTTTAGCAGCTTTCTGTATCTCTAGCACACAAAACCCGGCCCGGCTCGGCAGGCATGGACGCCCGCTTGTTATCAGAGAGCATCTGCCCTCTGTGAGATGCCGACAGACACACGGCTCTGGCCTTACCTTCATCCACGTCTCTGGTTCGTCCCATACACGTTACAAGGACGGAGCGCGACCACGAATCAGCAGCTCAGCTAGTGCGTCCACGAGCAGAGGCACGTGGCAAACACTCCAATGCACGAGCGCGAATGCCCCGTTGCTGAGATACGTCGGCGCGTCCGCCATATTGAATGTGGCTTTGGAGTTTTCTTTTTTCATAACTTATGTGTTTTGTTATACTCATGTTTATTATTTTTTCTTTAGCTCTCACTCTAGTAAACAATGACCTCCTCACATTCATTTACTGTAGTTAAACAATACATCCTTACAGAATATAGCAAAAAATAGTCGTATTATTTAGGTTCAATATAAAACTAAAGTCCCTGAATGCTATTCGGACAAAAACGCTAGATTGACAAAGAAACACATTTTTTATTTTTATTTATTTATTTATTGCTTCTCTCTGGAATCAAGTTGCTTCTTTCTAAATGTGATTGGAGAGATGCTGTATTTCTATTATCTAAATGTGAGCATACACACGTGGGAAACCGTAGAAACACTAGTCCTCTCACTTAAAACATAAAATGCTAACTGTATTGTGTTACGTGAGTAACGGAACTTTTATCAATTATTCAGGATTTGCAAAGTGTTCTTTACTAAAGCGCCATCATGTGGCGGAATTCACCACATCAAATTTAAAACAAAACAACCGATCCCTTCACTCTGCCTTGTCACAAATACTTTTTGTCGAATTTTGGGTAAAATCTGACTTCAGTGTGACACGTCTGAGAATTTGACGTTCACAGGGTCTCTGTTATCTGCATTCCAGACACAAGAAATAAAGCCTTTGGAGCAGTTGGACAAAGCTAGATTTATCTATCTCTTGAAACTTTCAGGTGTAGAAATTATTATATCTATCTTTGTTTTTGACAAAAAGAGATTTTCTCTGCAACTTCTAACTAAATTGATACAAAGTAAGTATAATGTGAGCTATGCGGACTTTTTGCAGGGTGTAATTCAGGTTTTGAACACGATGTGTGCAGAAAAAGCTGTATATTCAAAATATGAAATGGAGAAAAAAACTTAGTAAAAGTTAGTAAAAAAAAGGCTTTTCTGTTATCACAGTAAAAGTTTCAGTCAACTAAATGCTTTTAGGTCTTTTGTAGGATGATGGATAATATAAACATTGTAAGAAATTGCAGATTCGTTTTAATTTAGAACTCTAACCTAATGAATATGAAAGTGATATTTTTGGTTCGTATTTATTTTGAACTGTGTCTGTTTTTTGTTTTTTTATTGTAGATTTACATTAAAAGGAGTGCTATGTTTATGTAAAAGTTTTCTGATCAGTTTTTGTTTTACAGTTTCTTGGTGAAACTCCTTCTGACTAACTTGTGGCCTATTGTATAGAATAGAAACGTGCTAAGTGTCAGCAAATCACTCGTTTGTCTCCCTTTCCATTTACAGTCATGTTGAGAAGAAGCGCTCGACTACAATCATCGGGTTACTACAACTCGAAGGGAGTCCCGACCATCTCCTACAAGGAACGTTCCACGTAAGCTGGACGAGCACCTTTATCAATCAATCAAATCAATAAAATTTTATTTGTATAGCACATTTCAGCAGCATGGCATTTCAATGTGCTTTACACAATTTAAAATAAACATAGACAGAGATTTTGATTAAAAGTAAAAAACAAAAACATTTAAAAACATTGATCAAAGTGCTTTACACAATTTAAAATAAACATAAAAGTAAAAACAGAGATTTTGATTAAAAGGAAAAATTTTAAATATTTAAAAACATTGATCAAACATCCTATCCGCCTATTCGCACCAGGAGTTACCCTTATGGGGCCTCCTCAAAGTAAGGGCGGCGCTAAGAGCCTTATCTTGTGATTTGTAAGAACTATACAGAGTTTTAGTAGGGCGCTGCCTAACAAGGGTACTCAAAACCTCAGAGTTTTAGTAGGGCGCTGCCTAACAAGGGTACTCAAAACCTCAGAGTTTTAGTAGGGCCTTGCCTAACAAGGGTACTCAAAAACCTCAGAGTTAGTAGGGCGCTGTCTAACAAGGGTACTCAAAAACCTCAGAGTTTTTGTAGGACGCTGCCTAACAAGGGCACTCAAAACCTCAGAGTTTTAGTAGGACGCTGCCTATCAAGGGTACTCAAAACCTCAGAGTTTTAGTAGGATGCTGCCTATCAAGGGTACTCAAAACCTCAGAGT